>JAJOOR010013654.1:0-27253 GCA_036250505.1 Solanum acaule | reverse complement strand
CAGTACAATCAGTATTCAGTCTCAGCATGTTATAAATTTGGTCATTGCATCAGTTAGCTCAGTATTCAGTATTTTCAGTATCTATATCATGTTCAGATTATTTCATTGCTTTATTGCTTTGTTCAGTTATATGTTATTTCAGTTTTACTCTATCATGCATGCTCAGTACCTCTCAATTATTGACGCATACGTGCGCTACATCTTCTCGTGATGTAGGTTCAGGTTCTCAACATCCAGATCACGCTTAGATCGATTCCCGATCTTCAGTTCAGCAGCATTAGTGGTGATTCCTCATTCTTCGAGGACTAGTGACATGTTTATCTTTATCGCTTTTAGTCTTTAGTTTCAGTTTGTCTAGACCTAGTTGGGGCATGTCCCAAAATTTCTAGTCAGTTTAGAAGCTTATTTCAGACATAGATAGATTCAGCTTAGTATTGAATTAATATCTTCCTTGTATTAAACTCATCAGTTTTCATTTATATCAGTTATAATATATAGGTATTCCCCATCTTTCCATCTTATTTATGATTTAGCTTCCGCACAGTTTCTATTATTCAGATTATATTTAGTATGCTCATGATCATGCCAACAGGGTTAGCTTGGGAGCACTTGTGGTCCTAGGTCCCGTGTCCGCGTCTCGGGGATAGCTCGGGGCGTGACAAAAATTGTGATGCTTGTAGGGTCTGTGGCTTAGAAAATGTTATGAATTTTGCAATATGGTGGAATGACTTATTTTGTAACACAAGTCAATATTCATAATTCATTGAGCTACTAAGATTGAGTCTCTCTTTTATGGCAAATGTGGAAAGCGAGAAATTCATTATGCTTCAATAGTGGTACATATGAACCTAATGACATAGTTAATAAGGCTTATTTGATTTACATGAATATGATGATGTTGTGCAAAATTTGACAATTGTGAATCCTATACCTAACAAGATTTATGATGTAACTATTACTTTGGCCTGAGATAGAGTTGTTGTTTTCACAAATGCGGGTCTACAAAGGGAGAAGGAAAAAGCAAACATTAGAATGGCGGCAATAGATGTATAGTTGTGGTCATTTGTTTTATGCCTTTGGCTCCCCTATTCAATTTGTAGGGAAGGCCACAACTGCTGAAGCACTAGCAATTCGGGAAGCTGTAGAAAGAGCACTATAAAAGGGTTGGTCAAAGGTTCACATACTATCAGATGCAAATAATGTCATACATATGTTGCAAAAGAATTTGATGACATCTTGGGAAATAGAGACCATCTGCGAGGACTTCTGGCGATTGATGAAGTCTTTTGAAGAAATCAAGATTATATATATTCCCCGAACATGAAATGTGTTAGCTCATAATCTAGCTAAAATTTCTATTTCTTGTATAAATAGGATTTCTTGAGATTCTGCCTTCCCAAGTTGTGTTGTAATTGATGCAATTGCGTCTTATGGACATCTGAAACATATTTTAAAGTAATGCAATAAAGTGTCTTCCTAATATATATATATATATATATATAAAAGCTTATGATAGAGTTTCTTGTTTTTTCTTGATGAAGGTGTTAAGAAAGATTGGGATTTTCAAATACTCTAGTTGATATAATTTGGAGGCTGATTTCTAACAACTATTACTCAATTTTACTCAATGGGCAATCTCATGGATTTTTTCATTCTGCAATAGGAGTGAAGCAGGGAGGACCCTCTCTCTCCTACTCTTTTTATTATATCGGCAGAGGTTCTTAGCTCTCAACTCTCTATCTGATGACCCCCAATTTGTTGGATATGGGATGCCAAAGTGGAATGCTAATATTAATCATCTTTCTTATGTTGATGTGAAGGAGAGAAAGAGAAGACAAATATGATAATAGAGAGATGATTTGGAGAAAAGGAGTTGATCTTTTCATTCAGCAAAAGCTTACACATATATAGATACATAAGGTGGTGTCAAATCCCTTAAATCCTGGAAACTGTCTCCTTATTTTGTGCTTAAATCAAGCTCCACCACATATTACAATATCTTCTACATTCTAAAACTTTGTATTAAGATTAATTCAAAAGTTATACCAAAAATATCAAGACAAAAGTACTAACATGACAACACTTAGCATCACATACAACAACAACAACCTTCATCACTCCTCCTTGATGCAATTGCTGCTGGATACTCCAAGCTTAGCTCTAAGAAGCTCAAATCTTTGTTTCTGCAACGCATTGGTAAAAATATCAGCTAGTTGATCTTCACCACAACAATACAAATTATGAACTTCATTTTCCCTTTCAGCTTCTCGATTGGAATGGTATTTGATTTTAATGTATTTAGTCTTTCCATGAAAGACTGGATTCTTTACCTTGGCAACAACAGATTTGTTATCACAAAGGACTTCAATTGCTTTGCTTGGATGAAACCCCAAGTCAATCAAGATTTTTCTCAACCATAGAGCTTGATTAACAGCACCAGAGGCAGCAACGTACTCTGCTTTAGCTGTTGATTGAGCCACAGACCCTTGCTTCTTTGTGCACCAGCAAATAACACCTGATCCGAGAGTGAAACAATATCCTGAAGTGCTTTTCATGTCGTTTTACGACCCAGCCCAGTCACTATCAGTAAACCCCAACAATTTCATAGATATGGTTCTTTTATAAAACACACCATAATCAATGGTGCCTCGAATGTACCTCAAAATTCTTTTGGCTGCTCTGAGGTGAGTTTGAGTTGGTAAATGCATAAACCTTGATAGCACACTTGTTGCGTACATAATATCAGGCCTCATGGCTGATAAATACAACAGGGAACCAATCAAACTTCTATAAATTGAAGCATCGACCAAACCAGACTCATCCTCCTTCATCAGTTTCTCTCTTTGAACTGCAGGCGTACTTACTGGTTTGCATTTGTCAAGACAAAACTTCTTCAATATTTTGGTAGCATATTTCTTCTGAGAAACAAAGATTCCTTGAGAAGATTGATTAACCTCTATTCCCGAGAAATAAGTCATTTTTCCCAGATCATTCATTTCAAAGACCTTTTTCATTTGCTCCCTAAAGTCTGTGATAGACTGTGTGCTGCTTCCAGTCACCAATAGATCATCAACATAGAGAGAAACTACGAGAAAATCATCACTTTGAAGTCTAATATATAGGGTTGCTTCATTGCAACTTCTCTTAAACCCCAAATTCAGTAAGTAGCTATTGATCCGTGCATACCAGGCCCTAGGTGCCTGTTTCAAGCCATAAAGAGCTTTTCTTAACAAATATACCTGGTCTCCCGCTCCTCTAAAACCTTCAGGCTGCTCTACATAAATCTTCTCTTCAAGGTACCCATTAAGGAAAGCGGACTTAATATCCAATTGAAATACTTGCCAACCTTGGTGTGCTGCAACTGCAAGTAGCAATCTAATGATATCAAACCTTGCAACTGGTGCAAAGGTTTCATGAAAATCAATTATATGCTGTTGCACATACCCCTTTACAACCAGCCTTGCTTTGTACTTGTTGAGTGTGCCATCTGAATTCAGCTTAATCTTAAACACCCATTTAGTTCCAAGAGCTTGCTTGTTAGGAGGTCTAGGTACAATTACCCATGTATTATTCTTGTTAATCATATTGAGCTCCTCCTCCATGGCTGCCCTCCATTCAAGAATTTGCAATGCATTGTCTACATTTGTTGGCTCCAACATAGCGACATTGCATCTACTATATATATCTTCAATGGATCTGGTACCTCTTACTGCAAAATCATCAGAGTCCTCCTCTTCTTCTGGAATCAACTCTTCTTCTTGGGCACTTTGTTCTTGATTAGTGATCTGGAAAGAAGAAACAATCATCTTCTTCCAGTCCCATGCAGCATCTCATCAAATTTAACACTTCTACTTACATGGATTTGTTGTGAAATAGGATTTAAAATCCTATATCCTTTAGAAGTGCTGCTATATCCTACAAATACTCCAACTTCAGCTCTTTGATCAAGTTTATCCCTTTTAACGTCAAGAATATAAGAGTAATAGATACAACCAAATACTTTAAGATGAGCAACTGTTGTCTTGGTTCCAATCCATGCTTCGTATGGAGTCTTTCCTTCAACAACTCTCGTCGGCAATCTATTTTGTAGATAGACAGCGGTATTTACAACTTCAGCCCATAGCACCTTAGGCAGACCGTTCTCAAACAAAAGACACCGAGCCATATTCATAATGGACCTATATTTTTCTTTCACTTACACCATTTTGTTGTGGTGTGTAAGTGACTGTAAGTTGATGACGAATTCCTGTTTTCTGAAAAAGATCCTTGAATTGATTGGAAGTGAACTCGGCCCCATTATCAGACCTTAAGATTTTTATCAAAGAGCCACATTGGTTTTCAACAGTTGCTTTAAACCTTTGAAACGCAACAAATACTTCAGATTTATGTTTCAGAAAGTAAACCCAACAAAACCTCGTAAGGTCATTAATGAATAAAAGAAAATATTTATTGTCGTTATTAGTTGGAGCTTTTCAGTAGCTCTCCAGGCTTTATTAATAGGAAATTGTGATTGACTTAGCTTCTCAAATTGACAAACCCCACATACATTAGAGGTTTCATTTATGGAAGGCATATCTGCCACAAGATCCTTATTTTGCATCAATTTTAAAGATTTAAAATTGATGTGACCAAGCCTCTTATGCCAGACATAAATTTCATCTTGTATGCTAACATAAGCTCCAATGTTAGTATGTTTCTAATCAAGAGGGAAGCTTCTGTTGTTCATTTTGACTGAGAGCAATTTTATACCAGTTGGATCCATGATATCACATGTTTTATCTTTAAATAACAGGGCATAATTTTTATCAAGCAATTGGCCAACACTGAGAAGACTTTGGCTAATTTCAGGATCAAATAATACATCAGATATAATCTTCATACCTGAGGGAGTTTGAACAGTAACTGCTCATTTGCCCTTTGCATCTACAAGTCTGTCATATCCAAGTCTGACTTTGGAGAAATAATTTTTGTCCAACCATTAAAAAATGTTCAAGTTAGCTGTCATGTGATGCGTGCATCCACTATCAACAAGCCACACATCATGATCTTGAGCTGCTACATTGCATTCTCCAGCAATAGAAGTAGCAAACAACTTCTCTTCAGGATCTTCAACATTTTCAGTAACTTGAGCTGGCTGGGCTTGAGCTTGAGTTGGCTGGTTTTGATTTATTTTGCACACCTTATCCACATGACCAAACTGTTTGCACAACTTGCATTGAACTCCAGGTCTGTACCAACAAAACCTATCTGTATGAGTGGTCTTTTTACAATAGGGACAAGGTGGATACTTGGATCTTCTATATCTCCCTCGGTTGTTATATTGCTCCTTCTTCTCCTTACCATATCTTCAATTTTGTTGCCTTTTTGATTCACCATCCAACTGAGCTTTAGATCTTTGAACAACTACAAGAGCGATTTCACTTGTACTCTTTTCCTCTCTAAAAGCTTTCCTTTTTTCCACTGCTAGAAGAGCGTTGGATAGTTCATTCAATGTGACACGAGACATATCCCATGTATCTTCAATTGAGGAAGTTTCTGCTTCAAACTTTTCTGGAAGTGTCACCATCACCTTCTCAACAAGTTTCTGCTTCAAACTTTTCTGGAAGTGTCACCATCACCTTCTCAACAATCCTCTTCTCTTCTACTTTTCCCCCTAACAATCTGATCTGATTGACGATTTTCATGATTCTATCAATATAATCTTTCAACTTTTCGGTCTCTTTCATTCTTAACATCTCAAATTCTTTTCTTAGATTCAATATTTGCATTTGCCTCATCCTATCGCTCCCTTGGAATTCTTGCTTCAGCATATCCCAAGCTTCTTTGGCAGATTCACATGTCATGATCTTGGTAAAAATTGAATCTGAGACAGCTGCATGAATAAAAGACAGGGCTTTTGGACCTTTTGCAATCTCTTCTTCATGACTTCTGGTCTGCTGAAGAGTTGGGTTTGCTCTCAAAGGTTCTGGAGCGCTGTCTTCCTCAACATACTTCCATAATCCAAGACCCTTCAAGTATGTTTTCATCTTCACTGCCCAATCTTGGTAGTTCTCTCCATTAAAGATAGGGGGTGAAAGAGGAGAGCTACTAGAGGCCATGAGAAAGGAAACTGAACAAAAAAAACTTGGACAAGTTAAACTTGGTAGGTGATCTTGCTGTGTTTTTCTCTCTCAAAACAGTCCCTAAAAGATCAATTTAGCTCTGATGCCAATTGAAGGAGAGAAAGAGAAGACAAATATGATAATAGAGAGATAATTTGGAGAAAAAGAGCTGATCTTTTCATTCAGCAAAAGCTTACACATATATTGATACATAAGGTGGTGTCAAATCCCTTAAATCCTGGAAATTGTCTCCCTATTTTGTGCTTAAATCAAGCTCCACCACATATTACAATATCTTCTACATCCTAGAACTTTGTATTAAAATTAATTCAAAAGTTATACCAAAAATATCAAGACAAAAGTACTAACATGACAGCACTTAGCATCACATACAAAAACAATAACCTTCATCATGATGACACCATTATCTTTGTTTCTTTCGTTCATATTCTTTGGAATTTTTTTTTAGTTATTTTGTCGGAATATGAGAAGCAATCACGACAGAAGGTGAATAAAGAAAAAAGTTTCTTTTATTTACATCAGAATGTAGTTGCAAGGATCTCTCAGCAAGTGGAGCATAGCACAAGCATGAGGAAAGGAGTTTTTCCTATGAAATAGTTCAATCACTCATGGTAGGAAGAGGAAAGAACATTATTCAGAATTGTTAAACATAGTGAAAGATAAAATTCAAGCATGGAAAGAAAAGATGTTTTCTTATGGTGGTAAAGAGGTTCTACTTTCTAGTGTTCTTCAGTGCACTCTTATTTATACCTTATCTGCTATAACCCCTCCTACGTGTGTGATTAAGGAACTTCATAGAATTTTTGCTAGGTTTTTTGGAATAATAAGGAAACAGGTAGGAGCAAACATTGGTCTACTTGGAATAAAGTTTACTTTTCAAAGCAGGAAGGGGGTCTTGGTTTTAGATCTATGTTTGATGTCTCTCAGGACATGCATGCTAAGTTGTGGTGGAGGTTTAGGATACAAAATAATTTGTGGTCCAATTTTCTCTAGAATAAATATTGCAAGAAGAAAATTTCTACTCTTGTTGAATGGAAATGGGGCTCTCAGAGATGGAAACATATGCTAGAGAACAGTGAGATGATAGAGCAGCACTTATGGTGGGAACCAAAGGGGGGTACTTCTACTATATGGTATGACAATTGATCTACTTTGGGACCTCTTTATTAATATCCTTTAGAGAGTCAAACATGGCATCCTATGAGAGATATTGAAGAATTTCTAACAAGCGATGGATGGGACTTTACAAGTATGAAGAATTATGTTCTGGAGTATGTGGTGAATCATGTCATGCTGAATTTGGGTAATGTTAAGCTTAGTGGACAAGGAAGTAAACCTTGGTGGACTAAAACTATCACTGGAAAATTTAGTGTTCAAAGCGCTTGGGAATTGTTCAGGCAGAGAGAAGATATCAATGATGATTTGAAACTTTATGGATGAAATGATTACCTTTTAAATTCTCCTTTCTCTCTTGGAGAATTTAGCAAGGTAAGGTCATTATAGTTGCTATCATGCATTCATGGAATCATAATATTTCTCAATTTTGTAGATGTTGTGCTATTTCGGAGAGAGAAACCATTGAACATTTATTTCTATAAGGTGAAATTGCGGCTACTGTATGGAATTATTTTGACAGAGCAACCAGCTTGACTGGCTCATTTGTTCAATTAAAGCAATCGGTGAAGAAATGGTGGGGGTGAAAGTGGAAATTCAAGATTGAAGGTGGTATTTTAAGTTGTACCTATGGTGATTCTATGGTTTCTATGGAAAAGGAGAAATATTATCCTTCATGGAGGTTCTTATTTAGTTGGTAAAGTTAAATGGAGATCACTGATACTGTTTTAAAATCTCTTAAAGAGAGATTTATCTGGGATTTTTGGTTCCAATAATTGGTCATTGTTAATAGCATCTCTTGAGGGATACAAGGCTAACCACATCAGTAAGAGTGTTAGTTGGGTCCCTCTTCCTACTGGTTGGCTAAAATGCAACACCGATGGGGCTTCTAAGGGGAATCCTGGGCCTAGCTCTGCAGCATTTTGCATTAGAGATCAGAATGAGAACTTTTTGGCTCCTAAAGGAGTTAAAATGATTGATTCTACTAATTTAGTGGCAGACGTAGGAACTATTAGAGAGGGATTGATGTTCTCTAAGGAGAATAGATTTGCTAATGTATTGGTAGAGACAGATTCTCTTGCAATGGATAATATCATAGAAGGGAGGTCGGAGGTTCCTTGGAGTTTGAGTTTGGAGGTAAACACTATCAATGAGCTAATGAAGATTGGGTCAGCAAGAGTACAACATTCCCTCTGGGAAGGAAATACTCTTTCAATATAATCAATTCCAAGAATTACCAAGTGAAGTCAAAAGAATCATTAACCTTGACAAAATTGGCACTCCTCATATAAGAAGAAGGTGTACAGATTAACTAGCAATTCATCAACGTTTCATTTCATTTGATGCAGAATTTTAATTATATGAAAGGAAGTGGATAGTTAACATTAGTCATTTCTCTAGAATGCAAATTACAAATTCTGAAGAAATTTCATATGGTTATAGCATCATGCACCTGGTGAGAGCTTTGGGGTGTCCTCTTGATGCTAAATGAAGACTTGGTTGGGTAAATCTAGTAAGTTGCTACTGTCTTAAAGACGTTTCTTCTTCACCTATATCAATTGTACAGAATATATTAGATCTTAATTTAGAGGTTTTTGCCTAGAATTTAGTTTTTAGATGGCGGTATTAATCTCCTTTGAGATTCAACCCAACAAAATCTAGATAAAGGGTCAAAATCTAGATCTTGAGATCTAATTTCACGTTCATAGTAATGGAGGAAAGAGCTTTGGTTCTTAAACATTATTGGGGTTATCGATGGAAATGTAGAGGCGATAGGGGTCGCTTAGTGCACAGATGGAAACAGTAACCATGCCCAAGAGGCTATGCGTCGTGCCAAGTTCAAGTTTCTTGGACGTCAAAAGATCATTGTCAACAGAAAGTAGGGAGCTTGAGCAAAGCAGAGACTAGATAAAATGACTCTACACAAATATACTAACAAATGTGGTAGGATATATAGATTTCTTTTGATATAGTTGGATAGAGTATGGTACGAATACCTAGTAGGTATGCCATATGATCAAGTAGATATAAATTTATTGAAACTTTGTATAGTTGAGGCAATTAATAAAGTGTTTTCATTCAAAAAAAAAAAAAAGAGAATAATTGTTTGTAATGGATCATTTCTTGATATAATTCATTTATATATTTTTTGTGTTCTCCTTTGCTTGTGAGGCCTTGATCACTTTACTCGCATTTCAGTTAGTTTTAAAATAAAAAAATTCAAATATTATAAAGGTGTTTGGATTAATTTAATTAGTGATAAATCCTTTACTATCTTAATCACATTTACATATAGCGAAGAACTCCAATATTCTTATGACTAGTAATATATGTAACAATTTCGGTAAAATAATTATTTTTTTGTCGAACAAACTGTTATATTGATATCACCAATTGTCTCATCCAGTACTACATGTTTTGTTACAACTATTCTTTTGAGAAATCAAAACAGACAAGACCACCTATGTCCCTTCTTTATCTGTTTATCTACTTTAGCTAGTATACTCTCTATCCATATTCTATTTGTACATGTTTGTTTCTTTAGTGCACTATATATATCTTACTCTGCATTCTTGCTGGATTTGGCGACATATCACTTGAGGTCTAGGTACCCTTTGATGCCATAATACTTCATATAGCACGTTTGTTTAAAAGTATTTTGAACAAACATGATTTGGACAATGTAGGGTGAAAAAAACAAAACAACACGAAAATGGATACATTTGATTTCATAGCCTTAAGTTTAGATCTAACTCATCATTTGTTTCATCATCGGTGTTAGTCAATTGAGATTCGCTAAATGTATTTTGAATAGGAACATCTTGAGATCTTGTGGACTTAGAAGGAATTTCATTTAGGTCGATACCTATTGAACCTGCATTCACGCTTTCACCATCATTGTTACCTCTGATTGGATAAGACCATTGTGGTGGTGGTGGTGATGAAGGCAGAGGTGGAGGCGGTGTTGTTTGGGGCATAACCCTCTCTGCTCTGGTGGATCTTTCCAGTCGCTCTGGTGGTAAAACAAGAGTTGTTATACCTAATGTGCTAAAACCTTGTGCTAGATGTATCACTTGTTGGCGCATAGGATGGGATTGGAAATGACTCATGAATTCGTCATTATTGCGACCGATTTCATTACATATAGGGCATTGAAGAAGAGTAGGGTGAGAACTCAACACTCGTAAGAACATAATATGTAAAGAATCGATGTTAGACATGCTTATAGTTGTAGTGAGAAAGAAAGCCCTAAAAAATTCTTAAAAAAGATCAAGGTTAGCTACTTGATTTATTCAGAAAGTGGCGATAAAACTAAGAGATGCACTTCAATTCTACAGAGTGCGTGAATAATTTATAGGTTGGTGTGATTCTTACTTCCAAGTAAATATGGACCCCACTTAATAGTTAATTGACCAAATTAAACAATACCATTAAAATTATATGACAAGTACACAATCTAAAATACCATTGAAATATTTTAGATTTTCTAGATTTCAAACTATTTAATTTTATAAATAATGTACCAAACTTGACTTAAATTAAGAAAAAGAATTTATCATTTAGAACTAGAAAATCAGCTTAAATTTCCTTTTTTTGTGAAAGGAAAACAATTAGTTTACCAAATTTGACTTAAATTAAGGAATCAGATTTTAATACATTACATTTTCTAATTGGAAAGACAAAAATACCATTACAATACTTTTTGCCTTTGAACTCTTTTAATTTGTTTATTGACCATGAATATTAAATGTTATAAACCTCAAGGGTAATCATTTATTAGATCTCTTTAATAAATGAGCTGTAATTTAGTTTTTGTCTTTTAAGGTCAAACTTACGTCAAACAAATTAAAAGCATAACTTCTTTAAGAATTCAAATCATAATTTATAAATTATCATTAGATGAAAATATAAACTTATATCACGTGAAAAAGTTATTTACCTCAAAAATTAAGAATTAAAAATCATCACAAAATAGCAACAAATATTCAAATAACCCTACGAGTGAAACTAAAGTCCAGCTTCAAATGAGCCTTCAAATTGGGCTTCACAAAATCAATCTATTTGCTTTTTAATTACTAAAATTGTTTCTCATATATTTGATTGGAAAAATTTTAGTACATCATTTGATTGATAATCTGGACTTTTATCTGTAACGGCATGTTCCCGTCGTTATGGAAAGCCAATGGGGAAGGAATTTGGGCCAAAAAACTTCTTAGTAACTTGGGAATTTCTAGCATAGGCCAGACTTGGACGAAATCTAAGACATGTGAGGTCTAGGGAAATCCGGTAATGGATGGGGATTTAATTATGAGTTTGATCATGTGAGTGGATAGCCAAGACGTTAAGGAGCATGTACGGCTTTACGGAATTGAATTCGGGTGAGTAAAACTCCCGAAACTGATCATGGCGCGAAGTGGTAGTTTTAGAACGTCAAGGTTTGAAGGTGTGTTGCGAAATGGGAGTTTGGAACTTAAATTCTGAGTTTCTGTCTACGTGCAAGCCGCCAGGGCGGGGTTAATTCCGCTAGGGCGGGGCCGCTGTGGCGGAATAGGTTCCGCTGTGGCGGGACAGTCGTGACTTAAATCGGAGAAAAACTCCAAAAACATTATTTTCTGCAAAACTTCGTTCTTAAGAGCTAAGGGACGACCCAGGGCAGTTTCTTATCAGATTCCCACGAATTCTCGCGCTAAAGGTAAGTTAGTTACTCCCTTAATCAGTAGTTCGATTTTTAGAACTTAGAATCCTTGTTAATTATTATTGGGGGAGGGTTTTGGCCTGAAGTTAATGGTGGGAAAACCCCTAATTGAGCATTAGGATCAGGGGTTTGGCCTTGGGTGGATATTTTGTTATAATTCGGGTAAATTAGGCCTTGTTTATTGATCATTGCGTTAATTACTTGTTTTAGACCAAGAACAAGCTGAAAGACTTTGAAAAGGGAAAGCTCAAGTGTCTTAGGAGTATTTAGGCTTGGTTTCGAGGTAGGTGATGGTTTGACTTCCCGTCTTGTTATATATGCTTGTTAATTGCTTCATTGTATGCACGCATGTATGTAATAGGGAAATATAAACCGAATCTAATGAAATGAATATGTATGAACAATTACATGTCATGAAATTGTTGCTTAATTGTGTTACTTTGTACACTATTCCTTGTGGATGTGATTGTGCTGACTGGACTGGGTGTCATGTTCCGACACATATATTGAATCAAGTGTCACGTTCCGACACATCTATATATTGGACCGGGTGTCACGTTTCGACACATATATGCTGAATCGGGTGTTATGTTCTGACACACTAACTGTTTGGGTATGGGTTCCATGAGAGAACCACTTGTGATTGTTACATTTATATTTATCTGTCATGGCTATTGGGAAATTGTATATTGCTCCTCAAAAGATGATTGAATTATTCATTATGTATATGTGTGTTTACTGTGTTGTAATGACTTGCTTATATTGCGCTTACTAGAGTAGTCGTGTGATCCTACCAGTACACTGTTGTTTTGTATACTGATACTGCACTTGCTCTTTCTTTGTTGAGTACAGGGCATCTTCAGGAGGCTACTGACAAACCTCAACTAGGAGATCATTGACCAGACCGGATTTGAGGGTGAGCCATTCTTTCAGGCTGTCATGAATTCATCAATTGTTTTAATCTATTCTTTTCGAACTCAGACTAGATGTTTAGACATTTTACGTAGGTTTAGCTTTCGGGCTTGCACCCCCTTTTCTTAGAACTTGTTGACTAGAAGAGTTTTGGTAGAATGACTTTCAGGTCTAGGAGTTGAATTTCCGCTATAATTTTTTTGTTAAACCTTCGGAGTTTATGGGAACTCCATAATTAATGCTTCTTATCTTTAAATGGTTTAGTTTCTTTAAATTTCTTAGTCGGGTTATAGTAGTGGTTCTCCCACCAGAGGGTTAGTGTGGGTACCAATCACGACGGTCGGGGTCATGACATTATCATATTGATAAAGATTTGATTTTCTATCTTGTAATTTGTTTCCCCATTTTTCCTTTCCGCCCCCAACTTTTTAAAAATGTTGATTTTTCCCTCATAACTTAGTTACGAGGGAATTTATTTATTATTTTTAGGTTGGATTTAATGATTTAAATAATAATTTTTACATAGTTTAATAATGGGGAATTTTCGCATATAGTCACTCAAAAATAGCTTGATTACGCTCCATAACTATAGTTTGCTAATTACGATTTGTAGCTACATGTTATAGGGAGGAGAGTGGTGAGCGAGATTGTATATGTATATTGATTTGATAATGGTATATATGTAACTGGTATACATATGTATTTAGAAGTTTTTTGAACAATTATGATTTGGACAATGTAGGCGAAGAAAACAAAACAACATGAAAAAGGATACATTTGATTTCATAGCCTTAAATTTAGATCTAACTCATCATTTGTTTCGTCATCGGTGTTAGTCAAATGAGATCCGCTAAATGTATTTTGAATAGGAACATCTTGAGAGCTTGTGGACTCAGAAGGAATTCCATTTAGGTCGATACCTATTGAACCTGCATTCACGCTTTCACCATCATTGTTATCTCTGATTGGATAAGATCGTTGTGGTGGTGGTGGTGATGAAGGCAGAGGTGGAAGCGGTGTTGGTTGAGGCATAACCCTCTCTGCTCTGGTGGATCTTTCTAGTCTCTCTGGTGGTAAAACAAGAGTTGTTGTTATACCTAATGTGCTAAAACCTTGTGCTAGATGTATCACTTGTTGGCACATAGGATGCGATTGGAAATGACTTATGAATTCGTCATTACTGCGGCCGATTTCATTACATATAGGGCATTGAAGAAGAGTAGGGTGAGAACTCAACGCTCGTAAGAACATAATATGTAAAGAATCGATGTTAGACATGCTTATAGTTGTAGTGAGAAAGAAAGCCCTAAAAAATTCTTAAAAAAGATCAAGCTCAGCTACTTGATTTATTCAGAAAGTGGCGATAAAACTGAGAGATACACTTCAATTCTACAGAGTGCGTGAATAATTTATAGGTTGGTGTGGTTCTTACTTCCAAGTAAATATGGACCCCACTTAATAGTTAATTGACCAAATTAAATAATACCATTAAAATTATATGAAAAGTACACAATCTAAATTACCATTGAAATATTTTAGATTTTCTAGATTTCAAACTATTTAATTCTATAAATAATGTACCAAACTTGACTTAAACTAAGAAACAGAATTTATCATTTAGAACTACAAAATCAGTTTAATTTTCCTTTTTTTGTGATAGGAAAACATTTAGTTTACCAAATTTGGCTTAAATTAAGAATCAGATTTTAATACATTACATTTTCTAATTGGAAAGACAAAATTGCCATTACAATACTTTTTACCTTTTAACTCTTTTGTTTCATTGACCATGAATATTAAATGTTATAAAACTCAAGGGTAATCATTTATTAGATCTCTTTAATAAATGAGCTGTAATTTAATTTGTCTTTTAAGGTCAAACTTACGTCAAACAAATTTAAAACATAACTTCTTTAAGAATTCTAATCTTAATTTATAAATTATTATTAGGTGAAAATATAAACTTATATCATGTGAAAAAGTTATTTACCTAAAAAATTAAGAATTAAAAATCATCACAAAATAGCAACAAATATTCAAATAACCCTACGAGTGAAACTAAAGTCCAGCTTCAAATGAGCCATCAAATTGGGCTTCACAAAATCAATCTATTTGCTTTTTAAGTACTAAAATTGTTTCTCATATATTTGACTGGAAAAGTTTTAGTAGATCATTTGATTGATAATCTAGACTTTTATCGTATTGATAAATATTTGATTTTCTATCTTGTAATTTTTCCCCATTTTTCCTTTCCGCCCCCAACTTTTTTAAAATGCTGATTTTTTCCCTAGGGAATTTATATGTTATTTTTAGGTTGGATTAAATGTTTTAAATATTAATTTTTACATAGTTTAACAATGGGGAACTTGTGCATATAGCAATTCAAAAATAGCTTAATTACGCTGCATAGCTATAGTTTGTTAATTACGATTCGTAGCTACATGTTATAGGGAGGAGAGTGGCGAGCGATATTGGGAGAGGGAGGAGAGAGGCGAGCGAGAGAGGGCAGAGAGTGGCAGAGAGGTGAATTGTACATGCATATCGGTTAAATAATGATATATTTGTAACTAGTATACATATGTATTTGTATATTTGGCGAGCGAGATTGGGAGAGGGAGGAGAGAGGCGTGCGAGTACAATAATTTATATAATTCGCACCTCGTTTGTATAATTCGCGTGTACGATTGTATAATTTGCATGTGTTGTATAATTGAGTAATATAAAGTCTGGCATTATACAAATATGATAAAACTCGAAATAACCAATTGATACAAACATAAACATATGAACTTTAAACCGTTATACAAATTATATTATACAAATTACATTATATAAATTATATTATACAAAATTCGAAAACTACACATTTATACAAACTTTAAAAAGTTATACTCAAAAAGATTGAATGTATATGGTGATCAAACTGAAAAATCAAAGGAAATCATCGTCATAGACAAATACAAATCATCATATACAAATACAAATCAAACGAAGAATTATAAGTTGTGAATTATACAAATGTGACGAATTATACAAATGTGGCTAATTATACAAACTCGAAGTCAACCCACATAATTAATTATTAATGTTAGTCACATGTGGTAATTATAGCAAACTATAGCTATGATGACTAATTAAGTAGTATAAGTTTGCTTAACCGCATTACTTTTCCTTTGATTAATTATATGAATTTTTAAATTACAAGCCGAATATCATATTAATTTTATACATGAATAACTTATCTTCTAAACGACAATTTAATATGATATTACTTATATAAAATTTAATACATATTTAACTTATCTTTAAATCAGCTATCGAACTACCAAACATACAGAGCTCGTTTAGTGTGAGAGATAAAAATAAATAGTTTTGGGATAAAAAATAGTCTAGTGATAAAATTTTGGTGTCTTGTTTGGTTGTCAAGTTTAGGATAACTATCCCACCATTTATATCATAATGATGGAACAATAAGTTATCCCTTATACATGGTGGGATAAGTTATCTCATGATAGCTAATCTCAGGATTTTTAATTCTGGAATAACTTGTTTCCAACCAATCGACACTACATACTCCCTCTGTCTCTTTTTACTTGTCTAATTTTGACTTTTTAATTGTCCCATTTTATTTGTCATTTTTGACAAATCAATAAATGACAAAAAAAAATTCCTATTATACCCTCAATTTATTTAAAGAGTTATTGTTTTTGAAAAAAGTAGAACCTCTTTAATGAGTAAATTGACTTTGAAATTCTATCAATTAATAAGAATTAAATGATAGTCTCACTATGTCAATTATTATTTTCTTAAAAACGTGTCAAGTCAAAAGTCAAAACTGAACAAGTATAGAATTTCCAATTTATGTATAACTTATACATGATAAAACATGATATGAGTAATATAAAAGCTATTAGTACATGAATAAATATAGTGAAAGCAATATATTAAATCAAACAATGACTAAGAAATACAAATCTAAATATAACTAATCTAAATATTATTAATTTTAATATAATTAATACACTATATTTAATATTATTCTTATATACTGTCTATCAATCATCCAAGAGTTCTATTAATTCGAAAAAGGATATTTGCTTTAAAATCCAAACCATCTTATTTTCGAACACGAGGGTCTACAGATCAATAGATGTCATAGCACTAATAATAACGTAAAGAAAACACCACACAGTCCATATCATACTTTTTTAAAATCATTCAACAACAACGACAACAAAATTATTTATTATAAGCAGTTGTATTTTTATTTTATGAGAATAAAAAAAAACGTTTTTATAATAGATACTCAATTTAAGTAAATATATCAAAATTAACTATTAAGAAAAAAAAATACTAATAGTAGTAAAACAAAAATCATAAAGTAAAATAGAAAAGAAGGAACAACAAATAATATAATAATCAAATTAAAGGAAACAATAAATAATAATAATATAATCGAAGAATTGGTATATATATATGGATGCATATATGTCTAATAAAGTAGATATATGTATCTGGTGTGATTCACATGTACTATCTAAGATACTAGATATATGGGAGAAAGGGAGGCGAGCGAGATCTGTTATGTATTCTAGATACACGTGAATTCACTTGAATACAATATATCTAGAACAAATTATATCTAATTTTAATCATACATATTCTGAGAAACATATACCTAGACAAACCAAAATTTTATAAAAATTCATAATATAACAAAATAAATTTTTTTTATCGCTTATTATATTGTAGATACATATATCTAGACAAACAAATCATGTTGGAAGCGCCACCTTGGAATGGGCTGTCAAGCCCCGAGCCTACACTCTGGACGTGGCCAACACTCGAGAACCATTGCTGGCCCCAAGCGAACCCTGGCTTACTTACTCAGCGGAAGACTTAACTTAACAAGATAATCTCAAACATAATTTTAAAGAGATATAAAACTTAGCCAAAACGACAACTTAAGTTTTTAAACAATATCTGAATGATAATGTAAAGGCAACTGAACTATTATCTATCTATGAAGCCTCTAAAACAAGGAGGGATGTCGGGACAAGACCCCCGATCATCCTAACAATAAAATACTAAAAGCAAAGTAAAAGGAGTCCTCCAGAATGAAAGGAGGCTCACCAACAGACTCTGAGTGCTCAACTGGATCAACGAGGCGTTGTGTGCTAATCCTGGTTACATACGTAGGCCAACTGGCATCAGTACATTGAATGTACAAGTATGCGAGTTGGAATGCTAAACATAGCATAGGCTTGAAAAGATTTTGAACGAAACACTTACCTTGGCTCTTCTCAGCTCATAAATAACTTAACTCAAAATAAAGCAATGAAACATATACAATATATGAAAAGCTTTATAAAATAGTAAAAGCAACTTAGTTCGTTAAAGAAAATGCAATAACAAACTCAACTTTACTGATGTAACAAAGTAAAATAGTTTTTGTGGGAGTTTCTCTAACCGACAACCATCACTATGAGCCTAAGTGGTGATACAACGTCTTGCCCACACTGCTAGAACTGTCCTATACTTTGCCGTCATATAGGACGCTTAACTTAGTAGATCCACTAGTCTATGCTAAAACCATCTTAAGGAGTCATCTAAAAAGTATGATCCTTTACTACCCATGATAGCTACATGGTTTATGGATACGTGAGTTCTTTGAACTCAAGCTCGTCCTCATATCGGTGCTCAATACTACTCCCAAAATATACTTTAGCTCATATGTTTGTAAAACAAAACCCTTTCTTTGGTTTGAGATAATTACTCAAAAACGTAGCTTAAAAGCTTTCTTGGAAATCCCAATTTTTTTTCTTGCTCAAATGTGAAAACATTTTAACTCTTGGGACTACTTAGTTCCCGAATAATCTTTGAAGAATGAACTTTACTCTTACTCTTTACTAAAAACTAGCTCAAAGGCTCTTTTGGAAATCTCAGTTTCCTTTCTTGTTTAAATGTGAAAACATTTACTCTTTGGGAATACATTGTCCCGGTATACTCTTCTGAAGAAATGCCTTCAAACTTTACTCTTTACTCAACTCAAAACTCAAGTCTTAAAACAAAGTTAAAACATTTGTAAAAGACTTTTGGAATACTTTATGAACTTCTCTTAACTCGACTCTTGACTTCTCTTGACTTGACTCTTAACTTCTCTTGACTTGACTCTTAACTTTCCTTGAATTGAATTATGGATTCAAGGATTGTGATTTGTGATAGGAAAGATCTCATGATGTTTAGGAATGATTTTAGATAGCTAAACATGAGAAAAGATCAAGAAATCACCGTCTTGGAACAAGTTCGCGACGCGGAGTTTCATTTAAATATTGATCGCGAAATTTAATTTTGAAACAGAGGAGTCCACATCCTAACTGCGACGCGGAGTTATTTTTTCTCATCGGGGGAGCAAGTCCGCGATGCGGACTTGCGTGCCATAACACGCTCGACTTTTTCCTTCTCTGTTTTACAGCCCCAATTCGCCTAATCTCGATTCTTCTTCTTAATCCCTCTTTAGATTCAAAAACCCAGCATCTATATGCGAGAATCTAACAAAAAAACAACCCTTAATTTGACACAATTTCATCAAGAAATCCACAATCCCATCAAATCTCAGGAACTAAAACAACTTCAAGATCATAATTCAAGAACATCATACTTTTCAACTTTTTAGAAACGAATTACGCTAAAACAAACATGTTTGGCGCATGGGTGAACGAACCCAATGCTATGAAAGTCTCACATACCTTGTTAGGGATCAACCCTTGTCGAAATCCACAAGTTAAACCTTTAAGAACGACGAACTTTGCTCTTTCTCCTCTCTTCTCCTCTTGCGTTCTTTCTCCAAATACCCTACCGTAAATTTCCAATTGTCTAAACTGAACCAATTCAGTTTAGACCCCAATTTAATTGCTATAAACGAATTAACTTAATTGGGTGGTGAAAAGACCATAATGCCCTTCTAAAATCAGGATTGGACTTTCCTTATTTGAACAATCCAACTTTCAATGGGCATAACTCACTCAAACGAACTCAGAATTGCGTAAACTCAGCGGCGTTGGAAAGATTGTTCCAAGATCTTTCCTACGATATCTAGAAACACACCTAACTCATCCTAAGCTAGAATTTATGGGCGTTTGAAGTTGACCAAAAACCCAAACTTAACATAAATTAACAAATTTCAAGATTTTTCATTCTTTCCAAAAACAACTCTTTCTAATTCTAGTTCTTTCTAGTTCTTTCAAAAAGAGAGGTGTTACAATATCTCCCCCTTAGGAACATTCATCCTCGAATGAGATTACTCTTACTAGGCTAAGGGTGTAACATCTAACATTCAGCTCAAACACCCAACAAGCAATGCAAAAACAACATGCCAACTTATAAATAAACACCAAGAAAAGGATTAGTACCTTAATTTGGAACTTCTCCGGATTCGAAGAGATATGGATACCACTTCTTCATATCTTACTTAGCTTCCAAGTAGCTTCCTCAACAAATTGGTTCCTCCAAAGAACTTTGACTGATGTTACCTCTTTTATTCTCAACTACTGAACTTGGCGATCTAGAATCTGAACCGAAATCTCTTCATAAGATAAACTATCCTTGATCCCAATATCTTCAGTTGGTATGATCAATGAAGTATCACCCATGCACTTTTTCAACATGGAGACGTGAAAAATCGGATGAACCGCGACTAACTCTTGTGGTAGCTCCAACTCATAAGCTACTTCGCCGATCCTCTTGGCTATTCGATAAGGTCCAGTATACTGGGGACTAAGCTTCCCCTTCTTACCAAATATCACAACACCCTTCATGAGTGAAACTTTAAGATATACCCAATCATCTACTTCAAACTCTAACTCTCTTCTCCTAACATCAGTGTAGGATTTCTGACGACTCTGTGCCATTTTCAACCTCTCTTGAATCACTTTCACCTTCTTAATCACTTGATACACTAAATCTGGTCCTATCAACCCAGCTTCACCAACTTCAACCCATCCAATAGGAGATCTGCATCTTCTCCCATAAAGAGCTTCATAAGGAGCCGTCATTTGGATGCTAGAGTGGTAGCTATTGTTGTAAGCGAACTCGATGAGAGGTAGGTGATCATCCCAATTACCTTTGAAATCAATCACACAAGCCCTCAACATATCCTCTAAGGTCTGAATAGTGCGCTCTGCTTGTCCATCTGTCTGAGGATGAAAAACAATTCTTAAGTTCACCTTTGAACCCAAGCCTTTTTGAAAAGACTTCCAAAACTGTGCAGTAAATTGCGCACATCTGTCTGAAATAATGGAGACCGGAACCCCATGAAGTCTTACCACTTCTTGAATATATAGCTTAGCATAATCTTCTGATGAATAGGTAGTCCTTACCAACAAAAAGTGGGATAATTTTGTCATTCTGTCGACAATCACCCAAATAGAATCATGCTGTCTGTGAGACCTTGGTAAACCTGTGATGAAATCCATATTAATCATCTCCCACTTCCATTCCGAAAGTTCTATATTCTGAGCCAACCCACAGAGCCTTTGGTGCTCTACTTTAACTTGTTGGCAATTTGGACACTTAGCAACAAATTCTGCAATGCACCTCTCTCAAGTCACGATACATCTTTGTTAAACCCGGATGAATGGAATATCTGGAGCTATGAGATTCCTCCATGATTCTTTCTTGTAGTCCATCCACCATTGGTACACACAATCTACCTTGATATCTCAATACACCATCTCCCCCTTGTTCAAAAGTTAATACTCTTTTCTTATGAATATTTGCCTTCAATTCAAGAAAAATTGGGTCTTGGTCTTGCTTCTTTTTCATTTTTGACACTAATGAAGATTCAGCCCCGTTCATCACCATTCCTCCTCCTTCTGTGGAATCCATTAGTCGAAATCATAAGCGTGCAACTCTATGCACATCCTTCACTAACTCTCTATTTTCTTCCTCAACATGGGCGGGACTACCAATAGAAAACCTGCTCAAAGCATTAACAACAACATTAGCCTTACCTGGGTGGTAAAGAATACTCATATCATAATCCTTGAGTAATTCTAACCACCTTATTTGTCTGAGATTAAGCTCTTTCTAAGTGAACACATATTGAAGACTTTTGTGATCAGTGAATACATCAACATGAACACCGTACAAATAATAACGTCATATCTTCAAAGCAAATACTACGGTAGCCAACTCTAAGTCATGGGTTAGGTAGTTCTTCTCATGAACCTTCAACTGTCTGGAGGCATAAGCTATAACCTTGCCATTTTGCATTAATACACAACCCAAACCAACTCGAGATGCATCACAATACACCATAAAACCTTGAGTACCTTTCGGTAAGGTCAAAACTGGGGCAGTAGTTAGCCTCTTTTCAATTCCTGAAAGCTTTTCTCACAAGTTTCAGGCCATTGAAACTTCACTATCTTCTGAGTTAACTTAGTCAAAGGGGACGAAATAGATGAGAACCCCTCTACGAACCTTCTATAATATCCAGCCAAACCTAAGAAACTCCTAATGTCAATTGGAGATGTGGGTCTAGGCCAATTCTGCACTGCCTCAATTTTCTGAGTATCAACTCTAATTCCATCACCGAAAACTATGTGACCCAAGAATGCCACCGACTCAAGCCAAAAATCGCATTTAGAGAACTTAGCATATAACTCCTTATCTTTCAAGGTCTGAGGAATTATTCTGAGATGGCTAGCATGATCTTCTTCATTCCTTGAATAGATTAGTATGTCATCAATAAAGACGATAACAAACATATCTAAATAAGGTTCGAAAACTCTATTCATAAGGTCCATGAACGCTGCATGTGCATTAGTCAAACCGAACGACATGACCAGAAAATGACCATAACGGGTCCTGAATGCTATCTTCAGAATATCACACTCCATTACTTTTAACTAATGGTAGACAAATCTAAGGTCTATCTTAGAGAAACAAGTAGCACCCTGAAACTACTCGAAAAGATCATCAATTCTCGGAAGATGATACTTGTTCTTGATGGTAACCTTGTTCAACTGACGGTAATCTATACACATCCTAAGAAAACCATCTTTCTTTCTCACAAATGGGACCGGAGCGCCCCAAGGTGAGATACTTGGTCGAATAAAACCCTTAACAAGGAGATTTTTCAACTGTTCTTTCAACTCTTTTAACTCTGTTGGTGCCATTCTATATGGCAGAATAAATATGGAACGAGTATCTGGAAGAATATCTATACCGAAGTCTATTTCTCTCTTAGGAGGGACTCCGAGAATATCATCTGGAAAGACTTCTGGAAACTCTTTTACTATAGGAACTGACTGAATGGGAGGTATCTCAACACTTGAGTCATTAACTCGGAATAAGTGATAGACACAACCCTTAGAAACTAACTTTCTCGCCTTAAGGTACGAAATAAAATGACCCTTAGGCACTGATGAAATGCTCTTCAACTCTATAACTGGTTCACTGGAAACTGGAACTTGACTACTCGAGTTCTACAATCTATTGATGCATAACAGGTATGAAGCTAGTCCAAACCTAGAATGACATCAAAATCTACCATGTCTAACTCAACTAAATCAGTCATGGTACTCTTGTGATTGATGGAAACGGGACAATCACGATACACTTTTTATGCTATAATAAACTCACCAACATGTGTAGAAACACTGAAGGGTTCAAGAAGTTGTTCAGGAAAAACATCAAAATTGAAGACTTAGATCATACCAGTGACAACATCTGGTGAATCCTCTTGCTCTCAGCAACTAGCGATAGCATAAAGACGATTTCCTTCTCAGTCTGCTCTTGAAGTAGCTCATCTAGATGCAGCTCTATCTGGTGGAGAAACTAAAGAAGACTGGGCTCTATTGCCCCCATTACTATTACTTTGTCTGCTCTTAGGACACTCTCTTATAAAATAACTGTTCTGGCCACACTTGAAAGCAACTAGTGGAGCCATCACGACACACCCCTGACTGGCTCCTACTATACTTAGCACATGCCGGAATCTTAGTACCCCCTTGTGCCTTACTACCTTGCGAATGCGCAGGTCTAGCTCTGAAGTTCTGAGAATTCTGACTATTGTACTCACACTTGTTCCTTGGTTCATGTGCACTAGCAGATGATGGAACAGGTCCTTTCTGCTTATGTTGGAAAGAGGACCGATTAACATTACTCTTTTGCTGCCCGGATTCATTTCCTTATGTCTTAGCCCTCTTATTCTCAAACTTTTCTCTATCCTTCAGCTTTTCCTCCTCAACTTGTTACACATGGATCTTCAGCCTTGCTATGCCCATGTCACCTATTAGCATGGCTGCCTTACTTTCCTTGTTTTACAGATGAGGCAACCCAACAACGAATAAACTCATCATGCTCCTCATGTCGGCAACCATCTATTTGCTTCTCTTATCTCATGAGGAAAGAAACACCTCATGAAGGCACTCTCGACCATAGGCTAGCTCATAATCGATTACGCGTAAACACGAGTTAGAAAGAGACTTTTATAGAGATACACTATATCGCACGAAGTGAGTATGAAAGAAGTGAAGGAATTCCTAAATATTGTAGCCTCCTAATTATAGATGTGGCGCGCTTCACACTGATAACTAGGACTCTACAGACACGACTTCATAGACTCCCTAGGACTCGTGAACTCTGGGCACTGATACCAAGTTTGTCACGCCCCGAGCCTACAACCTGGACGTGGCCGGCACTTGAGAACCATTGTTGGCCCCAAGCGAACCCTTGGCCTGGCTTACTTACTCAGCGAAAGACTTAACAAGATAATCTCAAACATAATTTTAAAGAGATATAAAACTTAGCCAAAACGGCAATTAAAGTCTTTAAACAACATCTGAATGAAAATGTAAAAACAACTGAACTACTATTTGTTTATGAAGCCTCTAAAACAAGGAAGGATGTCGGGACAAGATCCTCGATCATAAAAATAAAATACTGAAAGCAAAGTAAAAGGAGTCCTCCAGAATGGAAGGAGGCTCACCAACAGACTCTGAGTGCTCAACTGGATCAACGAGGCTCTACGTGTTGATCCTGGTTACCTACGTCTACATCATAATACGATGCAGGCCAACTGGCATCAACACATTGAATGTACGAGTATGCGAGTTGGAATGCTAAACATAACATAGGCTTGAAAAGATTCTGAACGAAACACTTACCTTGGCTCTTTTCAACTCATGAATAACTTAACTCAAAATAAAGCAATGAAACACATGCAATATATGAAAAGCTTTATAAAATAGTAAAATCAACTTAGTTCGTTAAAGAAAATGCAATAGCAAACTCAACTTTACTGATTTAAGAAAGTAATATAGTTTTTGTGGAAGTTTCTCTAACTGACAACCACCACTATGAGCCTAAGTAGTGATACAACGTCTTGCCCACGCTGCCAGAACTGTCCTATACTTTGCCATCAGATAGGACGTTTAACTTAGTGGATCTACTAGTCTAAGCTAAAAGCATTTTAAAAAGTCATCTAAAAAGTATGATCATTCACTACCCATGATGGCTACATGGTTTATGGAGACGTGAGTTATCTGAACTCAAGCTCGTCCCCATATCGGTGCTCAATACTACTCTCAAAATATACTTTAGCTCATATGTTTTTAAAAACAAAACCCTTTCTTTGGTTTGAGATAATTACTCAAAAACTTAGCTTAAAAGCACTCTTGGAAATCCCAGTTTCCTTTCTTGCTAAAATGTGAAAACATTTTAACTCGGGAATTGTAACATCCGGCAATTTGAAATAACTATGAAGAAGCTTGGAATTGGAAATAGTCATTTTTGGAAAGAATTAATTTTTTTTGGTTAAGTATGGAAAAAAAATGAGTTTTTGGTCAACTTTTAACAGTCATAACTCCTAGATCAGGATGAGTTAGGTGTAGTTCCAATTATATTTGCAAAGCTCGTGGAATGATCTTTCCAACACCGCCGAGTTTGCTCGATTTCGAGTTCGTATGAGTGAGTTATGGCCTTTGGAAATTGGGTTGTTGGTACAGGGAAGTCAGCCCGAATTTGTAAGGGTATTTTGGTCTTTTCCCTAACCAATTCTTTTGGTTATATTAGGGATTTAGACTGATTTTTAGATCAGTTTTTCCCTTTTTAAAAGAGTGAGAGTGAGGGTTTGTGAGTGAAGAGGAGAAGAAGAGGAGAAAGAGAAGAACAAGCAATGAGATCGTCGTGGTTTTCGTCGGGGGTGATCCCTATTCAAGTATGTGAGATCATAGTGTTGGGTTGGTTCATTCCCCCACACGCCAAACTCGTTTTAATCTCCGAGAAAAGATTTGGTTGTGTTTGTTGAAGTCTTGTGGTTATGGTTGTTGAAGTCTTGTGGTTGTGTTGAAGTTCTTGTTGATTTGGGACATGTTTCCGGTTGTATTTTCAAATTGAATCTATTGTATAGTAAGGGTTTTAATGGTCCCAAGTGTTTGAGGAAAGAACCTTTGAAGTTAAGAGGGTTTAGAGTTGGAAAAAAAATGAAGCAGAAAAGTCGGGTAACTTACATGAAACAAGTCCGTGTCGCGGACTTGTTCCCTCTGTGAACAAAAATCTGCTCCGCGTCGCAGACAGGACGCGGACTCCACTATTTCAAAATTTAATTTCGTAATTTTTCTTAAGTTTAGCTGTCCTAAATCATTCCTAAACATCAAGAGGTCTTTCCAAACACAAATCATAATCCTTGAATCCATAATTCAATTCAAGAAAGTTAGGATCAAAGTCAAGTGAAGTTAAGAGTCAAGTCTAGAAGTTAAGAAGCGAGTCTTTATTAAACGTTTTAACTTCGTTTTAAGGCTCAAGTTTCAAGTTAAGTAAAGAGTATAGAGTTTCAAGTTAAGTAAAGAATATAGAGTTTCAAGTTAAATAAAGAGTATAGAGTTTCAAGTTAAGCCAAGAGTATAAAGTTAAGTTCATTTCTCAAAAGTTATTAGGGAACTAAGTATTCCCAAAGGAGTTTATAAATGTTTTCACATTTAAGATGAGAGGAAACTGAGATTTCCAAAAGATTTTTGAGCATTTTGGGTACTATCTCTTTTAAGAAAAAGATGAGTTTTGCGAAAGAGTTTCTAAAACATGATTAGTATGACCATCGAGTATGTCATCAATGTTTAAACAGTATGGTCTCAAGATATACCATCAATGTTTATGCAGTATGACTTCTCGAGTCATCAATGATCATATTAAAAATATGGTTTTGATATGTTCTTTTTAAAAAGAGTTTTCAAGAGCAATTACCTCTTTTAAGAGGGTAGTTTGAGCAATTGTTTCAAACTAAAGAAAGATGTGTTTAAAACACTTATGAACTAAAGTATTTTTGGGAGTAGTCTTGAGCACCGAATTGGGGACACAAGTTCATATTAACTCAACTCTCCATAAGAACCATGTAGCCAAACATGGGATT
>JAJOOR010013653.1:0-11745 GCA_036250505.1 Solanum acaule | reverse complement strand
CTCATTTCCCACTCAATTTGACCCCCTGAATAAGAATATGAAGTCGGATTTCCGAAATCATGCACGGATTTTGAGATATATGGAAATTACAATTATAGGTGTTTCCGAAGCACATTTTCGGGCATTTTTGGGGTCGTTTCAAACATATGACAATGTAGACCCCAGATCAATTAATGCATATAAATTATGTGAAAAGATAGACAATGTACCTGTAACCACATCCGGTGAGGCTTCCAAATTTTGTCAATCCCCTAGAGCATATGTGTGATTCTGAACTCCACTAGAATTAGCTGCTCCCCTAGCTCCTCTACCACGACCAGTAGGCATCTGTCCCCTACCTAAAGAAGGTGTTGATGATGAGGATGCAGCAACTGATCTAGTAGGTTGTACCACACCACACACACCCCTATGAGGGCAATTTCTCATCATATGACCCGGTGTACCACACCAAAAACAAACATTCATCCTAAATCAACATGCACCTAAATGATTTCTTCCACATTGTTTATAAGACTATCGAGGAGGTCTTGATTGGCTCATACTTCCCTGCTCTTGGTACCCCGCTGTTCGTGAACCTTGGCTTTCACCTCTTTGCCGAAACTGAATGCCTCTAGACTCTTGAAACCAAGGTGGGGAACTACCTGTAGAGTAGGAAGATGATGGCTTAGGCAGTCTGTTAAAGAACAGAGGCCTAAACTCACCTTGGGATGGTGTAAACTACCCCATGGATCTGGTCCTCTTAGAATGCCCTGTTTCTGACTCTTGTGTCCTTCTTTGCCTTTGATCCTCCTACTTTTGTGCAAAAGCTTGCATCCTTGCTATGTCCATATCTTTATTCAACGAAGCAATGGTACAATCTCTAATCAGATATGAATCTAATCTATCCACATATTGGTGAACTCTATCCTCTATAGTAACTACTACATTAGGAGCACACCTGGACAAGGAATTAATTTTGAGACTGTACTCTCTCAGGCTCATACTCCTTTGTGGAGATTTAAGAACTGATCCGCACGGGCCTCTTGGATCTCCAACGGCAGGTAATGGTCGAGGAATGCCTTTTTGAACTCTTTCCATGTAGCTGAAGGTGCATCTATTCCCCTAGATTGCTTCCAAGCCTCATACCACAATATAGCCACACCCTTTAATCTATATGCTGCTAGCTTGAGCACTTCTTTACCACTTACATGCATAACATTGAAGTGCGTTGGATCTGATCTATAAAGTCTTGTGGATCTTCATTAGAATCTGACCCAGTGAATGATGGGGGTCCAAATTAAGGAAATCATGTATCCGCGTGCCAGCTACTCTATCTACACCACTAGTACCTCCAACTAGACCTTCTTGCCTTTGGCCATGGCCAGCAACTATATGAGTCAATAATTAAGACTACATTCCTCAAATCTTGCTCGGTAGCATTAATCAGGGGTTCTTGAGGTGCAGCTTCCCTCCTTAGATCTTCTGGAGATGGAGGGGTCGGGGAAGTCTGTGATAGAGACTCATCTTGAGCCTCACCTTGAACAGCTTGAGTATGTGGTGGTTGGCTGGTCCCTTCTTGGGCAGCCACATCTACTTGTTTACCAGTACTTTTACTCCTTCTCGTAATCGGCATCTTTGATATAATAAAACAATTTAGAAATTAGATATGATTCACCTACAACACTGGTTCTATCGCACGATCTAAGAAATGAAAGAAAGGAGACAACTCCTACATGTTCCGTAGCCTCCTGTTTATAAATGTGGTGCACAACACATCTATAAGCAAGACTCTACACAGACACAGCTTTGTAGACTCCCTAGGATGACCTACTCTGATACCACTTTTGTCACGCCTCAAATCCCAGTAAGACAGACAGGCACCCGATGCACTAAAGGCCCGAGAGAACAAACATGTAACCTGTGCTTACTATGCATATAACTATGAAAAGCTTGTGACAAGTTCACATAGGATGCAATAATACGAACCAACATAAGTAGACCCAAAACTTATATACAAGACTTGGCCGTTGAGGCCAGAAATTGTTAAGACGCAACTGAACCATATACATAAGTCTACAAAGTCTCTAAAAAGATAGAAAACCTTAGAGTAGGTCGGGACAGACCCCGCCTTACCCTTAACTACGATACAATACCAAAATGAATCTACCAAGGACTCAGTAAAGCTCTGAATCAACCTGGAGCTCACCAAAAGTAGTTAAGTGTCGTGTGCTCCTATTGAGGAGGACTACTAGCTGGAGTACCTGTGCCTGCAGTATGAAATGCAGTGTCCCTCGCGAGGGACGTCAGTACAAAAAAGTGTACTGAATATGTAAGGCAATAACATATATAAAATAAGAGTTCGAATGAAACCAAGTATCAATATATGTGTGCATAAATCAGAACAGTAGACCACCTTTGTTAACTCTTGTGGGATCATGTATGTTACATTCTTGTCTTTACCTTTCTGTGTGTTATGATCTTTATAAAGCATGTGATACGAATGACCAGCTGATCAGTGGTAGAAAAGGATGACCCATGCAAGGCATTCTAACCCCTGAGATGCGGTCCTCATAATTACACAAATTGGGATCGGCCCATGCTAGGCTTTCGCCCCTGAGGTGCCACCCTTATATACCAATTGGGATCGACCCATGGTAGGAATTTGCCCCTAGGATGCCACTAATAATTATACAGATTGCTTTACTTAGATTCTTTAACCTTTGAGATTGTTGTTTTGGCGGTCATAATCATTTTTGAGATTTGGAAATACAGACCAGCGGTAGAAGACATGCAATTAATATTTCAAGGCAGTAACAATGACATAAGGGGCTATGTAACATCAATGCATTACTTGTGAGCTTAAATGACACAATTATCTTCAACTGACTAAGAGGAGGATTCACCAAACTTGCTTTTGCAAATACCATTTCTATATTAGCAAATAGGAGGATAATTACACAAGTATAGAGTACTGAACATATAATGAAGTAATTTTATACACTAAGGAGAGGGGGAAATATTGTTAGCTATTTGGAGATCGTACGCTGCCACTATGTTTCCTTTACTAGGAATAGAACTTAGAAGTTCACTTGTTGATATTAATCGCAAGTATCAAATTTCATGCCGAAGAATATTGAATCGAATAGCCTTACATACCTTATCCTCTGACCAATACAACTATCATGATTCAGCCTCCCCTTTTAGGTTTTAATCTACAATATAAGTCATGATAAACTAAAATTAGCACTTATCACACCGTGAGCCCCGTAAAACAGTAGCTAACATTGACGGATAATGAGCCCATACAGCCCTTAAAATAATGTGTATCACCACACCCTCATTCTCTGCCCAATACATACATTATATATCCTTTTCCAATATTACCCAAGCTGCACCAACAACAATACACCTAAAACAACCTCAAATATTATTTATCATACAACCAATTATTGAACTCACCACCCCCTTGAGTTCTTTTATGACAGCACACCCATAATTCCTCACTCAATATATCTTATATCGAGCTTTCTTCACCTTTAAGAATATCCTCTAGAACCTCCCATTTTTGGTCCATTTTCAGCCACTTATTGTTCAAGTAGGTGATGCACCTGCTTATGTACATCAAACAGCTCAAAAGGTCAAACCAGGTGATGCACCTACTTGCTTTCACTTGGGCCTTGGCAGATTTGGCTACTGGGCCTTAATTTCATTTTCATTTTATTTAACTTAGTTTGGGCCTCAAGTGAATCCATTAGCATAGGCCCAATTTTGATCCATAAACCTTGACCTTTTTAACTAGATCCATATAGCTCAAGTAGGTGATGCACCTACTTGGTCCTTTGGACTGGTCAATTAGTCAAAGTAGGTGATGCACCTACTTATCACCTACTAGCTTAGTTAAGTCAAGCAAGCATCTCACTTATTTTATTCCATTTTATAAATATTAATCTCTTTTTCTTTAACTTAGCACTTAACTTTCAGCTTTAAGCTCAGTTACCACCTTACCATCTCGAGTTTAAATACATCAGTTGGAGTTATAACTTGTAGTACACATGTTGAAACGTTCAACGCATCACATCACCTTCCGAGATAGTTTAAACCAACACTAATCATATAAGAAACATGGTCCCTCACCTATACTATAAGGCTATGTCAAGTATCACAAGAATAGAACAGGCATATGCATAATACGGGTTGTTGCATCAATATGTCTTGTTCTTTCATGATGCACTGGATTTGAGGCAATATAAAGAGTAGCTTGATTATCGCACCCAAGTTCTTCTGGTGTATGATGCATTAGGCCAATTTCCATTAAAAGATGATGTATCCATATAATCTCACACGTAGACTATGACATAGATCTTTCCTTGAATTTTGCACTGGACCGAGATAAAACAATTTGCTTCTTACTACACCATGAAACTAGGTTCCCGCCAACAAAGACGCAATAGCCTGTAGTCGATCTCCTATCAATTTTGGATCCAACTTAGCCCATATCTGCAAAACACCCAACACGGGTATGACTGTGATTGCTATACACTATGCCAAGTCCAAGTTCCCCTTTCAAGTAACATAGAATTTTGTGTCAAGGATTCCCAATGTTTGATTGTAGGCACAGACATGAACTAGCTAACAACACTTAACGCAAAAGCAATATCTAGATGAGTCATATTAAGGTAGTTTAGTTTTCCAACTAACCTTCTGTATTTCTCAGGATCATCAAAAGGAACAACATTTTCTTTCGTAAGATGCGCATTGGGAACCATTTAAGTACTACAAGGTATGGTTGACAACTTTAAGATGTCTACAAGTAGGTCAAGAATAGAGATAGAAAAATTCCCTTCTTGGTTCCATTTACTTCTACCCCCAAAATGTACCTTAACTGACCTAAGTCTTTCATATGAAATTTAGCATGCAAGAAAGACTTAAGCGAAGAGTGATCACATTTGTTCATTTTCAACCCAAACTCTTGAAATACCTCACTCTACTTCCCAAACAAAGCCTGAGGACTCTACTTCAAGTCATACAAAGACTTTTTCAAATGACAGACTTCCCATACTTACCTTGAGAAAGAAAACCAGGTAGGTGCTTTATATATACTACCTCTTGAAGATCACCATGAAGGAAATCATTCTTGATATCCAATTGATATGAAGGCCTATTAATTAAAGAAGATAGAGAAATGAATAAGAAAACTATAAATAGTTTGGAAACCAAAGAAAATGTGTCACAATAATCCACTCCATACGTCTAAGCATACCCTTTAGCAACAAGCATGACATTAAGTCTTGCCACTGAACCATTTGGATTATGTTTAACCATTAATACCCACTGACATCCCAATGGTTTCTTTCTGTTGGGTAAAGCACCAAATCCTATGTGCTGTTTTCCTCTAAGGAATTTATTTACTCAAGAATCTCACCATACCATCTAGAATGATTCAAAGCCTCCCTCACTATTTTAGTTACAAAGACAGTATCTAGAGAAACAATCAAGGATCTAGATGTCTAGGATAAATAGTTATGAGAAACAAATTTAGCATTGAAATATGTGGATTTAAAAGTCCGTGCACCTTTGCGAAGAGAAATGGGGAGATTAAAATCTTATGATAAAGTAACTAGTGATGGAAATGTGTCATCAATCTCTCGCCTCCTCGAGTAAACATGAACAATTGGTGGCCTTAGTTGAGCTGTTGAAGGTACAATAGTACATTCCTAGTCAATAGAAAAATTAGGAGATGGGACAGCCACATCATTTCATTATTTTGTCATAGAATGAATAACCTGATAGACTAACCACTTATCTTCCTCCCCATCAATTGTAGATATGGTAGTTGAATAGAAAAAGGGTGTACTATATAAACATACCCTATCAGTTGATACAAGATATCTACCAAGTTCTATGGAATAACACCGATATCCTTTCTAGAGATGCATATAGCCTAAAAACATACATTAATGCCTTGGGATTTAACTAGAAAATAGAGGTTGAACATCTTGAACATGACATGTGCTTCCAATCACCTTACGTTCCACCAAAAATAGTGGCTTGTTTGGAAAGAGAATAATGTAAGGCACATTACCAACAAGTATAATACATTTCGTACGATTTATCTAAAAACAAGTCGTAGAGACAGCATAAGCCCAAAACTTCTTAAGAACCTTTATTAGAAACAAAACTGACTGATCTGTCCCAAGTAGGTTCCTATTCTTTCTGTGAGAAACTCCATTCTGAGAGGGTGAATCAACACATTAAGACTGGTGGAGAATACTATTTTGTTTTATGTATGACTAAAACAATTCTGACATACATTTTTTAGCATTTTCACTCAGAAACGTACCGACTTATTGAATAAAATTTTGACTTCAACATAGAAGCCAGAAAAGTACGTAAACACTTCTGAGCAATTCTTCATAAAATAATCCAATTAATCTAAGAGAAATCATCCATAAAAATGACAAAATACTTATGTCCATTTTTGTTAACTTGATTTCTCTCATTTTTTTAGGCATTACTTATATGGTGTTCATGTTGATGTCTTTACCAACCTCAAGCATTTGCAATATGTGTTCAAGAAAATGAATCTAAATCTTTGCCAAAGGAGATGGCTTGATTTACTAAAAGATTATGATATGGGTCTCCTCTACGACCCTAGCAAGGTGAATGTGGTCATGGATGCTCTTAGTTAGTTATCAATGGATAGTGTTATTCATATTAAGGATGAAAAAAATAAGTTGGTTTGAGATGTTCATAGATTAAACCTATTGGATGTTAGGTTGGTTGATTCCACCAAAGGTGGTGTTATGGTTCATAATGGTTCAAAATTGTCCTTTGTGTCTGATGTGAAAGTCAAACAAGGTCTTGATATGATTTTGGTTAAACTGAAGGAAATGGTGCTTAAGAAGCATGTTGAGGCTTCTCCTAAGGGGGAGATGGTGTGCTTCAGTATTAAGGTTGTTTGTGTTTTCCCAATGTTGATGATTTTATCAGAAGCCCATAGTTCTTGATATTCCATTCACCTGGGAGCCACAAAGATGTACCATGATTTATGGGAGGTCTATTGGTGGAATGAGATGAAGAAGGATATTGCAAAATTTTTGGCTAAGTGTCCGAATTGTCAACAAGTGAAAGTTGAGCATCAAAAGTCGAGAGATTTATCCTAAGATATTAGAATTCCTACTTGGAAGTGGGAAGATTTAAATATGGAATTTATTTTTGGTCTACGCTGCACTCGGCGGCAACATGACTCAATTTGGGTTATTGTGGATCGTATGATGAAGTCAACATATTTCATTCCCTTCAAGGTGTCTTATTCAATGGAGGACTATGCTAAGTTGTATTCGAGGGAAATAGTTAGGTTGTATGGAATTCTCATATCCATTATCTGCGATCAGGGTACCCATTTCACTTTTTAATTTTTGAAATCTTTCAAAAAAGGACTTGGTACTTATGTTAAGCTTAGTACAACCTTTCACCCGTAAGCTAATGGGCAAGCGGAGCGTACTATCCAAACTTTGGAAGATATGTTGAGAGCTTGTGTGATTGACTTCAAGGGTAATTGGAATTATCATTTGCCTTTCATTTAGGTTGATTACAATAATAACTATCATTCATACGTTGGTATGGCTCCATTTGAGGCTCTCTATGGTAAGAGGTATAGATCTGCTATAGGTTGGTTTGAATTTAGTGAGGTGTCCTTGATAGGCCCTGAGTTGGTACATGAGACTATGAAGAAAGTTCAGCTTTATTAAAGAAGGTTGAAAATAACTCAAAGTCGATAAAAGTCTTATGCTGATGTTAGAAGGAGAGATTTAGAATATTATACTGATGATTGGGTCTACATGAAAATCTCACCCATGAAGGATGTGATGAGGTTTGGAATGAAAGGGAAGCTTAGTCCCTGATATGTGGGCCCATATCAGATTTTAAGGAGCATCAACAAGGTTGCTTATGAAATTGATTTGTCTAATGATTTAGCACCAGTGCATCTGATATTTCATGTCATCTTGTGGAAGAAATGTGTTGGGGATCAGGCATCCATTATTTCCTTGGAAGGTTTGGGAGAGAACCTTCTTTATGAAGAAGTTCCAGTTGAGATTTTGGCCCGGCAAGTTAAGAAGTTGATAAATAAGGAAGTTGCATCCATGAAAGTCTTCTAGAGGAATCAAAGAATTAAAGTTGCTACATGGGAAGCCGAGGCCAATATGAAGTCCCGTTATCCCCAGCTCTTTCCCTCCTACCCTAATTTAGCTTTAGGTATTTAGTTCCCCATGGTCCATTCTTAGTCGTAGCAATTTTCATGCTTCCTCATGCATGCATCCTCATGAAAACTTGAATTTTGAGAAAATGAGGTGACTTCATTCATTTCTTCATGATTTTGTGCATTTGAGCATGATTTTCATGTATACCTTATGATTTGAGTATGTTGAGATGGGAGTTGATGTTCCTCTTTGGTTGTGTTGTTGATAATGTTGTTTTCTTGTTGGGTTATTAGATCTCTTCCCTCACCTTCCTTATGTTGTCTTGAGTCCCAATTGAGGATGAATGTCCCCAAGGGATAGATATTGTATCAACTTGGAATTTGGTAAAGAGAGAATAAAATTTTGGGTTACAGGCCGTGTCTGTGGTTCCCATCTACGAACCGTAGAAGCTCCTATGAGCCGTAGATGGAAACTCTAGGAAGTGGGAATTTTTTTTCAAAACAAGTCCCAATACCCTTTTTTCGATTTATCAGGATGGTTCGTCATTCTATGTACTAGTCGTAGATAGAAATCATAGGTGACTCTCTTAGACTTCGTGAAAATTTAAAACTTAAATTTTGTTTCTATGGTTGGCTTGTACGAATTGTACGAAGACCTACGAACTGTACACAGGTTTTATCAAAAATAGGTGATTTTTTTGTCCCAGTAATCGGTCTGCGGCTTACCTGTACTGACCGTAGAAAGTTCTATGCTCCATAGGTCTGAACCATAGGTCAAGTCGGTAGTTATTTTAAGAGGGCTTTTGGTTCATTTCTCTAATTGTTTTAACCTAATACCATGCCCTTTTTCCTTCCACCTTAAGCCCTATATAACGTTTCTCCTAAATAAACACATTTTCAACTCATTCTCCTAAATTCTCTAAACTTGACCAAATCCATCCTCCCAATTCTCTCAAGTCTAAGGAAGAAGAAGAAGAGTTAGGGTTCCAATCAAGTCTCCAAATTCTTCATTTTCTTGGGCATAAAGGATTAAGGTATGTGTGTATTCACCATGGAGCCCTTTCTTCCATGGAGTTCCTAAGTGTTGAAATTTCTAAACTCAATTTCCAATTGATCAAATTAGGATTTTATTTCAACAAATGTGGGTTTCATTCAATTATGATTGATTATGATTAATTAAGTCTTCTAATGCATTATTTGATTTATATCTATGATATCTAGTTAAAATTTCTCTACCCATGTCAAAATTATGCTTTTCAACTATGATTCTATGATTAACCTATGAACTATGAATTATGAAGTTATGAAGATATGTGTGCTTTCATGAAGTTATTGTAAATGAATTGATGATGCTTTGGAGGGAAAGTATTGATGTTATTGTGAAAGAATTTCTCACATACTATGATGATCATGATTGAGAAAGGTATTTCTCACAAATGAATTCACATTGGTGAAAGATTTTCTCATCCATGTTGAATTATGTTTAAGTAGCTATTCTATGTTTTGATCTTGAAATTTGTGAATTCGTATTGATCATTTCCCTTCTTATGTTAAAATGATATTTGACTTTCACCTATTCCGTTGGAATTTAGACTTAGCACCGAGAGGGCTTTGAGGTGGAGGCTCAAATAAGGTAGTCTCTAGTAGCAACCTATAGGCCCAAACTAGTGGATCCACTTTAGAAAATGATTATATTTCATTCTGCAGGTACATGTACTTAACTAATATATCTCCCCAACACTTGTATTGCAAAGTGAGCTTTCTAAGTGCCTTGGTAGTGACTGATCCATAGTTGCAGTTCCTACTCCCTAGAGAATTAAAGTGAATACTCTAATATGAGTTTATTACTAAATGTACGTGCTTACTCTACCAAGTATTAACAAGTAAGGTTTAAACTCATTTCATGGTCAAAGCACCCTTGGCAAGTATTCTCCTTATTGAAATCAATATGATCCTAGATTACACATGGTACATATATTTATATGTTGGATATACATATATGCTACCTTTTCAAGTGTTCATATGTTCCCTATATTGGTTATTACTCCCATTGTGTTAGACTATAATGTTACCTCACAATATCCTTACATGCTCTATTGTACATTTTATATGTACTTACTTGGAATATGTATCCGTCCTTAAGTTGAATCTGTCCACATTCTCCCTTGGTTCCACGTTCACGTATATCTTGTATTTGATATTAGTTAGTGGCTATTTGGCTATCATATAGAGTTCAAATCTCTTGGCTGAATGTTAAATGTCTTCACTTCATATGTGCTTCAATTTGAGATGTCAAAATGCTTACTATGTCATATAAGCTCCTAAGTATTATGTTGTTGTCACATTTGCTTCCCACGTCATTGTCATTATCGTAAGTCCATATTCGTATATCTTCTACTACTGGTCCATAGTTCCAAATCTAAACAATTATTATGAGCACCAAAAGAGCAATCTCAAAAGAGTTATGATCATCAAAAGAACAATCTCGAAAGAGTTACAAACATCAAAACAACAATCTCAAAGATTAAAGAATCTACGTGAAGCAATCTGTATAATTATGAGTGGCATCCCCAAGGTAAATGCCTTGCATGGGTCGATCCCTATAGGTATAGAAGGGTGGCACCTCAGGGGCAAAAGCCTAGCATAGGCCGATCCCAATTAGCATAGAAGGGTGGCAGCTCATGGGCAAAAGCCTAGCATGGGCCAATCCCAATTTGGGGAATTATGAGGACATCATCCCAGGGGTTAAAATTCCTAGCATGGGTCATCCTCTTCTACCACTGATCAGTTCGTCATTTGTATCTTTGTATCATATGCCTTATAAAGATTATAACATACAGCAAAGGAAAGAAAAGAATGTAACATACACGATTCCATAAGTATAAGCAAATGTGGTCTCTAATCGTTATCTATTGGTATTTGATTTCACTTGAGCTCTCATTTTTCATATGGCAGTGTTATGCCTTACATGTTTAGTACATTCTATCGTACTGACGTCCCTTATTGGGGACGCTGCAGGTACAAGTACTCAACTAATAGATCGCCCCAACACTTGTATTACAAAGTAAACTTTCTAAGTACGTTGGTAGTGACTGATCCATAGTTGCAGTTCCTACTCCCTATAGCAGTAAAGTGAATATTCTAATATGAATTTATTACTAAATTTATGTGCTTACTCTACCAAATATTAGCATACAAGGTTTAAACTCTTTTAATGGTAAAAGTACCCTGGGCACGTATTCTCCTTATAGAAATCAAAATGATCCTATATTACACATGGTACATATGTTTATATGTTGGATATACATATATGTTACCTTTTAACGTGTTCATATGCTCCCTTTATTGGTTATTACTCCCGTTGTGTTAGACGCTAATGTTACCTCACAATATCCTTACCTGCTCTATTGTACATTTTATATGTACTTACTTGGAATATGATTCCGTCCTTAAGTTGAATCTATCCACATTCTCCCTTGGTTCCACGTTCATGTATACCTTGTATTTGATATTAGTTTGTGAGTATTTGGCTATCATATAGAGTAAAAATCTCTTGGCTGAAGTTT
>JAJOOR010013652.1:0-26902 GCA_036250505.1 Solanum acaule | reverse complement strand
TTTTTATATATATATATATATATATATATATATATATATATATATATATATATAACACCATAGAAATACCATAGAATATGAGTTTGAAATTTGTACAAGTAATGGGTCAAGTAAGACGAATTGAGCTATGACCCATTGTTTAGCCCAAACAATAACCCATTCATTGATTCAACCCGCCCAAATTCAGCACAAATTAAAGAGATTACTATCAAAGGAGCTTCATTTCTAAAGCTCGAACTCCATACCTCTTACTTATTATTTACTGAGTACGAAGGATCTGTCCACTTAGTTGGTTTGGAGGGTGGTTATCCACACGAATGATCCGGATCGATCTCCCCTCAATGTCTTCTGAGTCGAGTCTGTCGCATAGGACTTGCTTAGTGCGGTTTAAATTTCCTGTGTGGTTTGCAGGCTATTACACGGTGAGAGTTTACCAGTGCGCACAAAGTGCTCAACATAAAATGCTCACCCGAAGACAGAGGTTGTAGTGACTACGGGTTATGTTGGGTTAAGAAAAAAGTACTAATGATCTTTTACCGCCAGCCACAATCATTGAATCTCAGTGAGAGCACTGAACGGCTTGAATTCGCCGGATTTTGAGTCGGAAAAGAGAGATATCGCCGTCGCCGGTGCAAACTGATCAGCTGCTGTAGAAGTTGTAGAAACAGAGAAAACAGGAAAAAATGAAGGGCAATTTATACTCACTTCGTCCACTTTTATCTGTCCGCTTTTGAAAGTCGGCTTATTTTTAAAGTTAAATTAGATTAAACTAATTCCATATTTTGAACAAAAAATTTAGATATTCTAAAACTTGCCTATCAATGTGATGAGAAAATATATTGTAAAATATTAGTCAAAATTTTTATAATTTAATTCTAAAAAAAGAAATAATGACAATTAAAAGTGGACGAATGTAGTATTGATTAGTAGATCGTTTTGTGAGGGAAGTTTTTCTACTTCCAACTTTTTTTTTCGAGGCGAAGATATTTGATATCTATATTAAAGTGGATTAAATTTGAATGCATGCTGAAATTTTTTATATTGTGGAAAGGAAACAAGCTGGTGTCCCATATCTATATTTATATCGGAGTGGATTAATTTGAAATCATGCCGAAAAACTTTATATTGAGGGTAAAGAAAATATTCTCTAACAAAAATGATGCTAGTTTAAATTCAAAATATCTGATTAAAAATAAAAAATATTTATTACTGTATCATATTTTTTTTTATTTTTTTTTTGTATGTGAACAAGAGGAAAAATTGTGGAAGAATTTGTTGGAAGGATTATTTGTTTGAATTTTTCAAAATAAAGACTTGGAAGTCTACAAGGGTCTGTTTCTACCGTACATTCACTGCCAAAGGAGAAGAAAGAAAGATATTCACCCTGTTCAAATTTATAGGGAAAACGCATAAGTAACCCAACCTATGCCAAAAATCTACGAGACACACCTAACCTTTACTAAGGTCTTATTACCCCTTCGAACTTATTTTATATATAATTTTCTATCCCTTTTCGGTCTACGTGGCACTATCCTTGAAAAAAATTGTCAACATGTGCTAAGCCCACAAGATAGTGCCACGTAGACCGAAAAGGGGTAGAAAATTATATATAAAATAAGTTCGGGGGTAATAGGACATTAGTATAGGTTAGGTGTGTATCAGGGTTTTTGGGCATAGGATGGGGGGTACTTATGCATTTTCCCAAATTTATATGACAAAGTTTAATTTGATACGGAAATTAATAAAAAAATAAATATTTTTGTGATCTTTGACATGTTATAATTCTATGTGTGGATGTAAAATTTTTGAAGTTTGTCTTTAAAAAAGATATACTAATATTTATTGAAATTCAAAAATTCAACTAATATAGATTTGCACCGTGTAAGGATCTAAAGTAGCTAACAACTCGATTGTGATAAAGTCTACTTCAATAAGACGAGGCAAAATGATGCTTATAAATTAGATATAATACATAAACAATCAATCAAATTTCACCTCAACGCTCTAACTTTATGAATGCACATCTAGACACCTCAACTTGGTCTCAACAAACAACTATACCGTCCAACTCATCCTCATTGTGTTTCATGGACACCCGACACTAATGTGACACTGTGTAATCAAAAGAGGGAAAGAGCGGAAAAATATTGTTGTGAGGCATTGGATTAATCAAGAGAAAAAGAGATATCGTAGGAACTACACTTCACAGATCCTGTATAAGAAAAATTTCAAGAACTTACGGAGAACTTGCAACCCAAGGGGACTAGGCTAAGGCCTCATTTGTTTGCACTTAATTGACATCTGGATCTTAATGGTTCAAACATTAGACCATTAAGAACATTGGTTTTCATTAAGATTTAAGCAATTAATTGGTTTGAATAGGTGTTAATCATTAAGATCTAGAACAGAGTCTTAATATCATAAAGAAGTATTATTGTGAGGATAATATTCACCATCACTCTATCCATAGTCACCAACCCCCACTACTCACCTCTGTCATCACAACCACCACTACTACCACCATTATCAATCACAATTATTGTCCTCTACCACCAACCACATATGTCATCACAACCATCACCATTGCTAACCACTACTGGAAGCTGCTACCACACTTACCTCCTCCATCATTATAATTATACATATCCATTGTCATCACCACCCCCGTCTCTATTGCCCCCGCTACCTCAACTACCACTCTTAAACACTACTACCACTTTAGACAATTTCTACTACCAACAAATTCTGCTATCACAACTAGCACAACCGCCAACTGCCACCATACATTCTTCGATCATAACCATCACCACCGCCACCTCTATTACTACTATCAACCACTACCACTATTGTGGTCAATCTCTACTACCAACCACCTCCATCTCATAACTAGCATCGCCGCTAACTACCACTAACACATCATCAACCACCACATATTCTTCAGCCACAACCATTATCACCAACAACCACTACAACCACCAATACCACTACCAATAGCCATCATTATGACCGTCATCAACACAACACCAACCACCTCCAACATCACAAATACCACCACTATCATTACTAGACACCAACAACAACTATTATCACCACCACTACAAAGTATTTTCACCATCAATAGCAAGCAAAAATGTTTAATTTTTTTATGAATCAAATAATGATCTTATTATATTAATGTTTAATTAATTTTTGTTTGAATTGTATATTTATTATGTACATATAATGTACGTCCAGATGTTGAAACAAACAATCTTAATCATTCAAATATGCATTCAGATTCAAACGTCTAAATCTTAATGAAAACAAATGAGGCCTCAAATCCACATTAGATCCCAAACTCACAGTTTTATATAGACAAAATACAAAAATAATTCAATCCCCCCATACTTTTAGAATTGAGGTCTCTAGATGTACATAGACAAAGTTGGAGTGTTTAGTTGCCAGTTGAGGCCAATTTTATACTTCAACTTCAGGTCAATGGGATATCATCATCTGGGGTAAAATGAACTGTGAGATAAGTTGGCAATCGTAGCAGAAGTGCCTTGTTTTACCAAATACTTCTCCCGAGGGTTGTGAGTTTCCATGGTTTTCTCTTCCACGAATGGCGGCTTAGTTGGAGGAGGCAACTCTTCATCTTTCTTGATGAACATTTGTAATGCCTTAGACACAGATGGCCGTAACGTTGGGATTTCTTGAGTGCACAAAAGTCCCACATGTAGCACTCTTGCAACCTCATTTCTTACATTGATTGTTTGGTAGTTATGCAACATGAGATTCGGATCGAAGAGTTCCTCCACTATCCCGCGTTTATAGTGCTCCCACACCTGTTAATTTCATCCAATAAAGTCAAGATCAATGAACAAAAATGTTTCAAGATTGAAATTTTGGTTCAAGAGAGAAGTGATTGATCAGAAATTACATCGGAAACTAAGCTGACTGTATATTCTGTGTTCTTTCTCTTGTTATTTTGTCTTCCAGTAACAATCTCTAGTAGAAGAACTCCAAAGCTGTAAACGTCTGCCTTTTCTGTTAGCTGACCGCGTGCTAAGTATTCTGGAGCCATATATCCTCTGCGTAAAAAGGGTAAATCATCCATTATTGGACCATATTAGTCTTTGCATTTTTGTGTACTTTATACGCAAAAAATTAGAAGATGAGACGAAGAAATACTAACAATGTGCCAGCAATGGCAGTGCTTATGTGACTCTTGTCTTCTTGGAATGACCTGGCCAACCCAAAATCAGCAATCTTTGCACGGAGTTTCGAGTCCAACAGGATGTTGCTTGCTTTTATGTCTCTGTGAATTATTCGTGTCTTTGTGTTCTCATGTAGGTATACCAATCCTTCTGCTGTCCCTATAATTATCTCAAATCTTTTCTTCCAATCCAGAGTTTTACCTTTGATAGGGTCTGTCAAATTTGAAGGTTAGAATCAATATACGTGACAAAATCATTCAGGCGTGCTTATGTGAAAACACACCACTTAGTCTTAATGAAAGTCGGTTACCTTATTTGTACTTTTCTTTTTAGTTGGTGCAATGATGACATGAGTTTAGCTTAAATAACATAGTGAGGGTTTATATAGCTGACCCTAACTTGTCTGGGACTGAGGCGTAGTTGTTGTTGCAAAGTCTGGTTACTTACCAAATATGAAGCGATCAAGACTCTTGTTAGGGAGTAACTCGTATACAAGAAGGTTTTCCGTTCCTGAGCAGCTGCATCCCAATAACCTTGTCAAATTTTTGTGCTGGACGCTACTGATTATGTTAACCTCGTTATAAAAATCTGCAGCTGTGTGTTTATTGTTGAAGAACAGTCTTTTGACAGCGATCTCTCTCCCGTCAGCCAAAACACCCTGCAACAAAATGTGTCTCAGACTCTGTTAAATAGCCAACACTTCTGGTATTGCATTGCTGTTAACAAAATTGCACCACATTCAACCATTACATACCTTATAAACCGTGCCAAATCCACCTTGCCCGAGCTTGTTGGCCTCATCAAATGAACCCGTGGCCTTGTCAAGTGTCGAATACTTGAAGTTCAAGTTGTTTTGATCAAGGATCTTCACTAATTTCTCAACATCATTTGCACCTAGCAAGTTCAAATTTCCCAAGAAAAGCACGAGTACAACATAATGCCTCAAATTAATTCTTGAAAGTTGTCTTGGTACAGCAAATCAACCCGTGGCTCAGCAAAAAAATTATTCCAAGTTTCAGAATAAAGATACAATATATGTACATCATTGATATCCTAATGAATTTTATAACTAATTTTTGCCACAAAAGTATTTACCTTTTCTCTTCTTCTGGATTTGTTTGTCCTTCCAGACACCAAAACCAATGAAAGTACCTGCTCCCAAAATGACAATGGAACTAACAACAATGACAATGACTAAAACTTTTCCTGCAATATGGTGATCTGAAAGTTAAATTACATGTTCAGTTGATAAATAACAGGCAAACCAGGACGAAAAAAGAGTAAAAAGTACCCCTTGATGACGAGCCTCCACTGGTAGGAATAGCATTGAGAAAATTTGTATTAGAATACCTCATGAAGCATCCGGTGTAAAGGGCTCTACCTTCTGACCAAGGTAAGCAATCCAACATGGATGCAGAAGCATTTTGCAAACACGCTGAGCAGGAGTTTGCGCTCAACGTCCTCCAGCAATCAGCGAGAACATAAGCTGTCTCATTGGATGGACCTGGCACTGGCACTTGAGCACGCGCATAGCCATTATTACGCAGTGCATTTGCAACAGCTTGCTGAATGGCTTGCCTAGCATTCTGTTGGAACAATGTACCCTTTGTCATACTGTTTCCACATACATGCGTGTCCTCTGGACCTAAATACTGGTCATAAAACGTGTAATTCTCCGCTCGCATAAAGCATCCATCAAGATAAATTCGCCCTCCGTTAAAAGGGAAGCACTGGGGAAGAACTGTTCGTGCTTCACCATAGCAGAACGCACAGTCGAGTAAAGAAAGATCACCATAGCATTGGGCAAGTCCATAGTTAGTATCTGGTCCAGTGCCAGTAACGGCAACTCCATATCCTCTAGTTATCATTTGTTTGCTTATAGTTTCCATAACTTCAACCAAATTTGGGACGAAAATCGTCGTATTATGCTCGAGTTGATTTCCACATATGAGCTGGACCGTCTGAGATCTTGGTTCACACACTGATGTATCTGGTAGAAGTAGGATAAACACACCAACAAAGAGACTATATATAATTGAAGGGGCTGGTATCTCCATTTTGCCAAAATGAACTGCACGACAGACAAAACAGATAAAATTGTGAGGACTAATTGAAGTAACATTAAAATGAAAAATAATGCACTTGACGCAATGCATGCGCCACGGAGCTGGGAAAATGAAATTTTATTCGAGTGAAAAATGAGGTCCACTTCTTTCGGTGACACAAAACTGGTCGTGGACCGGTCAACTAGGTTGGAGCGTCTCTGGTAAATCAACCATAACTTTTTACTTTGGACTCCGATTGACAAACAGTTAGTAGCGTTGGAAAAAAGACTCGTAGACATTTAATTTAATAGGTCACGAGTCACACAACTCTTTATAATCTAAGAGATATGGTTGTTTGAAGTCAACCCTTGTATGAACTTATGCAAAACTTAGCTGATAGAAATGTTTTGAACTTTGACTTGGTTTTTGAGGTACCTTACGACCTTAAACCACATCTGATACACTTACTACACTTAATAATGGACCTTAACACACATTTACAAGTGGGATATCATCCGATCCTATTTGATACGTTCATGACCAATAATTCAAATCCTTAGAGTAGAATTGTGAGGTGTTCAACTATAACCACCAATCACTACCAACTTATGCTACAATAGATATCAATCACTACAGACAATTATCACCATCAGCCACTACTATATATCGACAATCACCAGTACGTACTATGCGTCACCATCATTAACTATCATTACCATCAACCACAATTATCAGTAGCCACCACCATTTACCATTATCAACCGACATCGTTAACCACTACTGTCACCTAGTAGCATCACCTACTACCCACCACCACCACCACAAACCACTTCTCTTGGTTGATACCCATAACTACTACTGTTAGCCACACTACCACCCATCACTATATAATTTTTTACAAATATATTTTATTAATTTTTAAATATAGACAAATTTTATATATTCAGTTTTTTTTTTCGTGAATTTATACCACCAGATAGTGTCTAGCTAGCAGTCTTTTATTTTAATAATATAATTAAAAGAAAACTTCAACAGAGATAAGTACAAGCAAGGGGACTAGACCTTACCTTACCAATTATATTCAGTTGTTAAGCAAACAAATAATTCAAAGTTTTAATATTCAGAGGGAAAATTGGTCCTCTTTCTTTAAGTCAACCGTATCATAGTTAATCTTCAATTTTACAGTTTTTTTGACAAAAAAATTCAATACCAATGAATTGAGCAATTGTTCTCTTCATTCTTTTATATTTTGGTTTTCTAATCGATGTCGGGACTCGAATACCCATTTTAAGGCCAGACTAATTCGAATTCACGTAGGAAGTTTCACTTTAAGGATCAGTATCAAAATTCATAGGAACCTTTATTTCTGAAGTTCAAAATTCAAGACCTCTGGTTAAAGTTGGAGGGAGTATAGAGTACTTACCATCCAGCAAAAAACATGGTTTCCTCTTTGTTATTTTAGAGATAATGTTAAGGTTTTGATGATTTAACAAACTTAAAGATCTAACAAACTTAAAGATCTAACAAGGAACTAGATCCTTGTTATTGAGACTGACGACAGGGGAAATGAATGAATAAACTCATTGTGAGGAATATTTGTGTGTCATTATCAAAAAGGGGGAAAATGTTATATTCTAGGCGTTTTGATGATCCTCACAAATGGAGGGACCCGGTCCCTGGAAGAGTGCTCTCGTCCAGATTCAAATGGGGTACAACTGTAAAGCTGTCATGTCAGGTGGTAGGTGAAAAGTGCAGTGTACTGCACCAATAAGAAGAACGACCAAGACTGTTTGTTTCAGTGGCTCACCAATACAGGGACCCAGTCCCTGGCAGAGTTCTCTCCATGAGATGCATAATGGGGTACAACTGTAAAGCTGTCCTGTCAGTGGTTGGTGAGGCGCCAGCGTACTGAACCAATCAGAATGGATGAGGTTGTTTGTCCAATAGTTAATAACTCTTTATGGTTGATATTTTCAACATGACAAACAACATATTAAATTCATTCATTCAAAAGAGGAAGAGAGCCAGCAAGCCTTTCAAGAACTCACAAAGAACATTGCAAGGGACCTGGTCCCTGCAAGATTGCATATATGAAAAGGTGACAAGACAACTGTCAGTAAAGCTATCATCTCTGATGTGGTAGGTGCACAACTTTTCTAAACAACAAGCTTTCATCCAATAGGGTCGTCTCAAGGAGTTTGTGTTTATTTTATATAGTCTCTTCTCAAAACACAAACTTAAGATTCGGCAAACAAAAACTTATAAGCTTAAAAGAGAAGGCTATATTCAAGGAAGAACTCAAGCACAATAACACATACAACAAGGACCTGATCAATTAAATGAGTGCTTTCTGTACCTGCTGTTGTTCTTGATTGTTTGTATTTGTGCTTAACTTGTAGGATTCATTTCACTTGTCTTAGAAACGTTTCAAAACTTGTGTGAATATTTGTAAGAACATAGTTGGGGGTAACTTTGTGTCTTACTATAAAAGTTTATATTAATCGTTGAGGGTTAGTATAGTGGGAAATGCAGACATTGCATAGGCTCGTTTAAGTAATAGTTGTATTACTTAGTGTGAGATTAATAGGTTAATCTCATTGTTGTGGTGTAAACTGTGTTTCGCTTTTGCTTGAAAAGATTAGTGAAAACAGTTCGAAAGTCCTGTGTGACAGGTCGTGATTTTACTCCCTTGAGCAAGGAGGTTTCCACGTAAAACTCTTGTGCATGTTTTTACGTTGTGCTATTTATTTTTTGTACCTTTATTCTGTTGGGGGACCTGGTTCTGTGATCACTGGTGGATGCGTACATTTCAACATTTGGTATCAGAGCCTGGGCTCTCTATCTGATTAACACCAAGAGAGAGGTTCCTGCGAGGAATGGCGACACCACTCAACCTGCAAAGAAGTCAATCTCCCACAAGACCACCTCTCTTTGATAGTCAATTCTATAGATGGTGGAATATTCAGATGAGAGACTATCTCATGGCTGAGGACATTGAGGAATGGGACGTTATATGTGAAGGTCCTTATGTTCCAACTATGGAGGTTAAGGATGGACAAATCACAAGAGTCATTCCCAAAACTCGACACCAATATAATGACTCTGAAAGAAGATTAGTCCAGAAAAACCACAAAGCTAGGAAGCTATTGATGTGCGGGATCAGTATGAATGAATATGATCTGATCTCATCATGTGAATCAGCCAAGGAAATCTGGGATCGGTTGAGAACAACATATGAGGAAACTGAGGAAACAAAGAAATCTAAGTTAGATCTCTTTACTACTCAATTTGAAAGCTTCACAAAAAAAAATGGTGAATCTATTCATGAAATGCGTACCAAATTCTCTACCATTACCAATGAGCTCATGTTTCTTGATGAACCTGTCCCGGTGTGCAAACAAGTCTCTACGATACTGGAAATTCTTCCTAGATCTTAGACAAATGAATTTGTCGATGAGACAAGGGATCTTGAAGAGGCGACTCTAAATGCACTATTTGAACATCTTCAAGTTCATGAGATGCACATAAAAAGGGAGGACCTCACTCTCAAGGGCAAAGACAAGAGGACATATCTGATTGGTGAGGATGATCAGAAGAAAGATGCAAAAGGAGTCGAATCAGTTGCTTCCAAGGTGTCACAAAGTGAAACCCCTGAAATAAATGAGAACTTGGGCTATTCCACTCAAAGATTTCAAAAAATCATGAGTGAACGTAGAGGTTTCATGAAGAAAGAAAAACATGACAGAGCTACAAGCTTTAGTGACGTGTGTTACAAGTGTGATCAACCAGGTCACTCCGTTAGTGACTTCCCTATGCATAAAGCTAACTACAATGAATATGTCTAGACCGGAGAAGGTAAACACAAAGAGGGGGACCAGGTTCGTGATAAGCTAAGCAGAAGAGAAGCCTTTTTCCCGGTAGTGAAGAAGGATATGGCTGCATGGGAAAATTCCTCAAGTGATTCAGATGACTCTGAGCACTCTAATGATGCTTTCATGGTAAAGTCAGATAAAGAAAATGTTGATGAAAAGGTAACCCTATCATACTTCAAGCAAAACCTGAATACTTTTTCCACCAGTAAATTGAGAAAGCTAGCTATTGTACTACTTGATTTGATAACTGAGCTAACAACTAAGAATGATCTCGTGAACAATAGTCTAGATATCTCTCAAGATGGAAAAATTGCTTTAGTTGCCCAAATATCTGATATTGAAAATCAAATGGTTGTTCTAGAAGTTGAAAATCTAGAACTGAAGGAAAAGATGAAAGGGGTAACTAATATAGTTTTTAAAGGAAAGAACGAGGCAAACAACTTGTAGCTAGAGCTTGAAAATAAGTTGCACACTGCTGAAATGAATATGGAATTGGCTTTGGAAAGAAATCTTGAGTTGGAGAGGGACCTAGTCCGTGTAAAAGAGGAACTTGAAAAATCCCTCAAATGGACCAATTCCTCTAAGATACTTACAAATCTAATTGTTCAAGGCAATAACAATAGAAGAGGGCTGGGCTGTGAGAAGATAGATTCTCCATGCAATCCTCATAGAAAATCTATTTTTGATGCTGATGATCTGCTATGTGCATTGTGGTCGAGATGGATATCTTAAGAGAGATTGTCCTATTTTAAAAAAATATGAAGGAAGTTCGTCAAACTATTCCAAACAGAGGAATAGACTGAAGAAGGGACCTGGTCATGCTTATGGTTCTAAGTTGAAGAAAACTAGCCTGCCTTACTGGACAAAAAATTTTCTTATCACTCTGTTATCTACTTACTAGGAACTCCGTCTCAAATGGGTTCCCAAGGCTAACAAGTGATTTGCTATGCAAAGTGAGAGAAAGTAGCATCAGTCAGTGTTGGTTTATGAATAGTGGATGCTCAAAGCACATGACTGAGAAAACTACAAAACTTCCTTTCTCTCAAGGCACTTCAAGGTGGAGGTGTCTCTTTTGGCAATGGTAAGAAATGGTACATTCTTGGTATAGGCAGGACTTGAAAATCTATGGAACACTCCATTGAAGTTGTGTATTATGTCAATGGTTGACGTACAATCTTTCAAATGTTTCACAGATTTGTGATAAATGAAATGAATTTATGTTCTTATCAGATAAATGTGTTGTCACAAATTAGCTCTCTCGGGTGATGATCTTAACAGAAAAGAGATGCAAGAACATGTATATTGCTGATTTGAATACTGCTCGTTGTGAGAGTCACACTTGCCTTAGTGCTCAAGGTGAGAATGCTGAGGTATGACACAAGAGACGTGCTCATGTGAGTGCTTCTCTATTGCACAAACTTGTGTCAAGGGACCTGGTACTCGGTCTGCTCAAAATAAAATTTGCAGATGACAAAGTTTGTGATGCTTGTGTTAAAAAGAAGCAGATCAGACTATCCTTCAAGTGGAATATGCAGGTTGTTAATATTTTAAAGAACTTTCGGGCTGAAATGGTGAATAGTACATGTTCTGTGACCAAAATGATGATATTGAGAAGTTTGATCTCAATATTGATGAAAGAATAGTTGTGGGATATTCTTCCTCCAACAAGGCTTACCCGGTGTATAAAAAGGTGATCATGTGATTTTTGATGAGTCTAGAAGAATTGAGAAATTGCAAAAGAAGGAAGATTCTGAGATGGAAGGGCTGCTTCAGATTCAGGGAGACGGTCTACATAGTGAGCTTGCTGAAAAACATCCTTTTCATGAATCCAGCAATCTCAAGGAAGCTGATGCAGATGATGAACCCGATGGGGGACCCGGTCCGGTAGACAGTGCTAAACAAAGATGATGTAGTTCAAACTAATAATGTGAATTCTGAAGGTGAGAATGAAGAAGCTGATCAAGCCCAGTTTGAAAGAACCAAAGTATGACAGTCGATTCCCCAACAAGCTGATAGGTTGTCCGAATTCCTCTTCAACAATGGCTTCAAAAGAGGTAAATTTAACAAAACCCTCATTTTGAAATTACAAGGAAAGGAATTGCTGACCTCAAATTGGGTGTGGGACTCATTTTTCATCGAAATGACCTCGGATGAAAGTTTCAATGGTTTCGTTGAGTATGGAATGCCAAATTTGATGGGATAAGATATTTCATTTGCATGCACAGGGTTCCAAATGAATCTCAGGCACCCCGTTGGAAAATTCGAAATTTGAGCAAACCAACTGAAGTGCTAATATCTGGTGCAAGATTTTATCGACCAGAATTTAGGCTTTTAGCGTTTTGATTAGACTTTTAGCGACCATTTTTGGCTATTTATATCCCCCAAATTTCAGCTTCAGCCCTCATTTTCAAGTGTGATATCTCAAGCTTGGAAGTTTTGATTAAGGTGTTTCAAAATTGTGGACATTTGGAATCTTTGTGGCTACGCATTGGAGTATTCGAGAAGTGTCAAGGGCTCTCCATTCGAGGTATATTCTATCCCAAAGGGACTTCCAACTCTCTTTTGTGTTCTTTAATTGATGATTACATTATTGGGATCGAGGCCGTATGCGAGGACTTGTTGGATCCTAGGTTAGTACTCTACGCCTTGATAGCGTGGTTTGGTTGGCTCTGTATTTATTTGAATTGGAGTGCCTTGTTTGGATGTTGGTGATGACATGCATAGAAGCGGAGCTAGGCGGGGGTTCATGTGTTCGGACGCACCCACAAGCTTTTTCGTAGACCCTGTATTTATATTAGAAATTTAAATAAATATATGTGTATTAACATGTGAACCCCCATACAAAATTGTTTTAGAACCCTCAAACTACTAACTTTGGCTCCGCCACATGCATTGCATTGTTTGTTCATTCTTAGAGATTTGTGTACGATCCCGGTGCATGCATTGCCATAATTATCTTTCATGTTGAAACACTATTTTACTCGGCTCCATTCTAAATTGGTTTTAATGGGAGTCGTACCACCTGGATCACTTGATTTCTAAGTTTTGAGATTACGAGGCATCAGGAATGTGCTCCTTTCCTACTTGAGATATTAGAGGCATCTGGGATGTGCTCAGTTTTCACTTGACTACCCAACGCGTTGACGCTCTTTCTTGCATACTTTGGTTTACTTACGCCCCGAGTTACTCTTGCTAGTTGGGCTGGGAGTTTACTGTCTAGTTGGGCAACCCTGATTTGTATGAGATCCTCTTCGAAGTCGACACGCCCCCGAGTCATTCTTGTTATCTAGGCGGCTTACGCCCCTTGGAGTGAACTGACTGGTTGGGCGGGCCTGAATTGCCTAATTGTCTTTGTTTCTTAGGGGTCGTTTGGTGGAGTGTATTGGAGAAAATAATGCTTGCATTAGCTTGATGTATTTGGTACACTTTTCTAACATATGTATAACTAATGGTTGTATTAATAATACACGCTATTGTGTATTGCAGAGTGTATTACTAATACCATTTATTTCTATGCATTAGTAATGCAATGGGTTCTAATGCCTGCATTAACATTATTAAAGACACAATTGCCCTCAAAAACTTTTTTTACATCCTTTCCATTATATTTGTTGAGGGTATTTTTATAAACAAATATTTTTTCTAATAAAACTATGTAATGCATGATATTTTTAGTACACCAAACCAAACATTGCATAAAAAAAATCTTATAATAACTAATGCAAGCATAACTAATACAAGTGTTGCTAATGCAAGCATTACTAATACACTATATTTTTACATTATTCTTATACACTCTACCAAATGACCCCTTAAGGTATTATTCCTTTTTTTAAAACCATACTACTATGCAGGAGTCATTTTACTGGAGCTCTGTTGTGAATGAGTCAGTTTAAAAGAGATACAGATAAAACACGTGTCATAATGAGGTGCGTAGCATAAATGTTACCGAGTGAAATAATTTAATTTGACACAGAATTCAAGAAAATATTTAATTTTGTAGTCTTAAATTAAAGTCATGTAAAATATATCAAAAAATTATTTAATCTTATGATCTTAATCATAACACGTGAAAAACTAAAAATATTGTTATCAAAAAAGAAAATTAAGTCATTATTTTTTTTTTCTAACGGAGGAGACATTTTTTTACCGAGGACAAATAAATAAATATGCTCCGACAGAGCAATAATATAACAATAACAAACATTTGGTACAAAACAGTCAAAGCAATTAATTTTGAATATACCAAAATTGCCTCTTCTATAGACACTTATAATCTCTCTGTCCTTTTTTATTTGTCTAATTTTAACTTTTTATTTTTTAAATTATTTTTACTTTATCATTTTTCATAAATCAAGAATTTTTTTAATTTTTTTTACCTATTATATCCTTAAATTTTTAGAAAGTTATCGTTTTGAAAAAGGTAGAAACTCTTTAATGAGTAAATTGATTTTAAAATTCTATCAATTAATAGAGGTAAAATGGTAAACTAACTATATCAATTATTATTTTCTTAATAGGTGTGTCAATTCAAAAATGAACAAATAAATAGAAACAAGTATATAATAGTAATAATTTGTTGGAAAGATTATTTGTGTTGATTTTTCAAAAGGAAGATAGTGTCACGTAGGCCGAAAAGGGATAGAAAATTATTTACAAAATAAGTTTGGAAGGTAATAGGACCTTAGTATAGTATAAGTGTGTCTATGAGATTTCGAACATATTAACCCAAATTTGACTAGCCCACTTTTGCCATAAGCCCAATATTATGGTCATATGTAAGACTTTCTTTTAGGTCTTTATTTGAGGAGAATATCACAAGAGATTTAGAGCAGTCATATAGAGAGAAAAGTGAGAAAGTGCAGATTTTCGCACAAGCTCTAGCAGCCAATTTCAAATCGCGATTCCCGCTTCGTTTCTTGTCCGATTGAGCTGATTTTTGGACAACTTGTTCTTTTCAACTTAATCTTTGATTGAGAACTGAGAGAGGGTGATTTGGAGTCATAGCTCCAGATTTTAGCTCGTGAACAGTAACTGCGGGTTTTGTGATTTTGCTTCTTTATTTCTCTAGTTTTTGGTGTTATCTTGTAGTTGTGTTGCTCATTGCTTGACACTTTGTTGGTGGCCATTTTGGAGAACACTTTTGTAACATTTGTTGATTTTAGTGGAGCTTTGGCCTTGTGTTGCATTTATATTGATTACCCTTTCTTAGCTTTGTTATAAGTTTTATCTTCTTATTGTTTATTTTTGCTTGGTAGTCTATTGCTTATGGCTTCAGGCTAAGGGTTAGACTTACATATTGATAGGGTATAGTAGGTGTCATCATGACCTAAAAAATCGAATTGTGACAAAATACTAAAAGTGAAAAGGTCTTAAAATATTACAAATTAAGATTTTTATACATTAGGTGCATTACTCATATATAATTACACCCTAAATATATAACGGACATATCATTAATCCTCCCGGGCATAGCTACACTCATGTGAGAGTGTCCAATTAGACATCCTTCATCAAAAAATTATACCGTATATACAAGTAAAATGATAAACAAAGTGGTTAAATTACATATTCTGGACACCCTTGACACACGCCTTGAAAGAGTAAAGACACACAAACTTAAAGTTTTCGTGTGTTTGAATCTCACTAGTAACAACTCTTTTTTTCACTTTTTAAGATGAGTAGGCTCACTTTAGCATCTGAACACCCTTCGTGAAATTTTTGGCTCCACCACTGCATGTGAAGAACTGAAAGTTTAAAAAGAGCAGGCTCACTTTAGCACCTGGACACCCTTCGTAAAATTTTTGACTCCGCTACTTCTTCCCACCCACCCCACCCCCTCTGTTTTCTTAGTTTTTAGTGTTTCTTTCTTCCTTTGTTGGTTATTAATCTTTTTCTCTTATTTATTTATTTATTATTGTTTTTATTTTTATTTTAAATATTTACCTTCATAACTCATGTCTAATTATTTATTCAATTGCTACTCTTAATATTCATAATTCTCATATTTTTCATATTCATAACTTGAGCCACGATTTAGATTACAACCTTATGCAATCTGGGAATTAAACCACGACCTACCACGTAGCTTTCACCAACACATCCACTTAACATGAGCCACGATTTAGATTACAACCCTATGCAATCTAGGAATTAAACCACTTAATTCCTCACCCTTGTAATACCTTTGTTACAAGTAAACTAAGCAATATCTCTATTGCCCACTATATCAACTAACCCTAGTTGACGTAAACTTCACTTGCTACCTCTACGTACCAGGTCACTTCAGTAAGTTTGTCAATCATCAACATCAGCATTACAACACTTACCCGTACCTCACAAAAGTAGAGATGATGTTTCCAATAGAACCTCAGCTCGATAACATAGACTTATTTAATTTAATTTCTACAAATTTGCTGAATATTGAGTCAGCATAGAGAGACTGTCGGGCAAACTGATCCGTTGCTGTCAAAGTTGTGGAAACAGAGTGATATAATACAGAGAGAAAATGAAGCAACAAAAATTAATGGAATTTTTTTTTTTTGTTTTTTATGAATGAATCAAAATGGAAATGATAAGATGGATTATATTCCTCCCTCTGTTCAAATTTACGTGACTTACTTTTCTTTTTAGTAAGTCTAAAAAAAAATGACACATTTCTATATTAAGTAACAATTTAATTATAAAATGTCTATTCTACCTTTAATGAAATAATTTACAGTCACACAAATTTCTATCATTCATTTTGAACCATAAATTTTAAAAGTCTTTACTTCTTTCTTAAATTTCGTGCTGAGTAAAACTGCCTCACATAAAATTGGATGGAGGAAGTAATAAATTTGTGAAAGAATTCAACAAATTTTGAAAGGACGGGACTTTTTTAACATAAACTTCCATATTGGTATGGTGGGGCTACACGTTTTAAATGAGTGGATCAAAATAAAGATGGATTAATAACAATCCAAAAGTTATTTGTTTTGAAATGAGAAATTTCATGTAAATAAACTTGTTTTGTCTGGTCTTTGATTTTGCCCTTTAGCAATAATCGAACTATTGTTCACTGAGATATAAGTTCTTTAGAAATTGAAGTCGTGTTTGAACATAACTATGTTGTGATACGAAAATATAAACTTACGTTATTTGTTAAGTAGAGCTTAAATTAGACACCGGCACAAAATATCTCAGAGTAAGGATCTCGTGACTGTTATACAAACTTTATTTCTAAAGCTCGAACACTATATCTTTTATTATAGATGAAGGATTACTTACCGTCCACAGTAACCTAAAGACTTTTTTTTTGTTCATTTACTTTTACCGAAATTCCAAGTAAACTAAATGGGAGAATGAAACTCTTACCAATGAGGTGAAAGTGGTCGGTAATCAACGGAACTATTAAAAATTTCCAAAATTGGACACCTTGAAGAGTCAATCAAATTATTTATATGTTTTCAAATATATATACATTAACGTTTTTGATAATATAATAGGGATAAGGCATAAGTATCCCCCTAGATTATGATCGAAATCTCAGAGACACACCTTAACTAAACTAATGTCTTATTACCCCTGAACTCATTTTTTATATAATTTTGTACACCTTTTGGCTTATGTGGCACACTTCGTGACTCCACGCAGTTTAAGCATGTGGGAGATATTTGGATGCCACATAAGCTAAAAAGGTGTACAAAATTACAAAAAAAAATGTGTTCGGGGGTAATAGGACCTTAGTTTAGTTAATGTGTGTCTCTGGAATTTCGATAATAATCTAGGAGGATACTTATACCTTTTCCCAATATAATACTTATCTTACCTTTTTAAAATATGAAACTTATAATAAAGATCAACAAAATTTATTTTATCAGGGGTAAATATATATTTATTTAATTATAAGTAGACATTGCCTAATTATATTTGTTTCTTAAGGTATTATTCCTTTTTTTTAACCATACTACTATGCAGGAGTCATTTTACTGGAGCTCTGTTGTGAATGAGAGTTTAAAAGAGATACAGATAAAACACGTGTCATAATGAGGTGCGTAGCATAAATGTTACCGAGTGAAATAATTTAATTTGACACAGAATTCAAGAAAATATTTAATTTTATGGTCTTAAATTAATGTCATGTAAAATATGTCAAAAATTTATTTAATCTTATGATCTTAAACATAATACGTGAAAAACTAAAAATATTGTTATCAAAAAAAAAAAAAGTCAATTTTTTTTTCTAACGGAGGAGACATTTATTACCGAGGACAAATAAATAAATATGCTCCGAAAGAGCAATAATATAATCATAACAAACATTTGGTACAAAACAGTCAAAGCAATTAATTTTGAATATACCAAAATTGCCTCTTCTATAGACACTTATAATCTCTCTGTCCTTTTTTATTTGTCTAATTTTAACTTTTTATTTTTTTAATTATTTTTACTTTATCATTTTTCATAAATCAAGAATTTTTATTTTTTTTAACCTATTATATCCTTAATTTTTTTAGAAAGTTAATGTTTTGAAAAAGGTAGAAACTCTTTAATGAGTAAATTGATTTTAAAATTCTATCAATTAACAGAGGTAAAATGATAAATTAACTATATCAATTATTATTTTCTTAATAAGTATGTCAAGTCAAAAACAAACAAATAAATATAAACAAGTATATAACAGTAATAATTTGTTGGAAGGATTATTTGTGTTGATTTTTCAAAAGGAAGATAGTGTCACGTAGGCCGAAAAGAAATAAAAAATTATTTATAAAATAAGTTCGAAGGATAATAAAACCTTAGTATAATATAAGTGTGTCTCTGAGATATCGAGTATAGGTTGAAGGTACTTATGCATTTTCCCTTATTTTTTTGTGAGAGAAGTCAACAGAAAAGATGAGGCTGATAGATAATGAGAAGAAAATGATGGAATAAAAGAGAAAAATGGAATTTTTTAATTAGTGGGTCAAACAGGAAATGGTAATTTAGAGCAGTTTTGTAATAGAAGTCTTTTTTTCTTTTACTTTTGTTTTTTGGTTTTCAGTCTAGTGTCCGGTATTCATATTGATTGAATTTGAATTCGTATCGAGAAATAATTCCTCATTAGGGGTAATACGTTTTTTAATAAAGACAATTATATACCTAAGAAGGCTCAAAACCAAATTTTCTAATCATGGATAAAATAGTTACCACTCCATTGCAAATTTTATTGATTTTTCTTTGTGAGAGAGAAGTCAACAAGAGGAAATAATTTGTGGAAAAGATCATTTGTTTGAATTTTTCAAAGAGTAATAGTAACTGCCTATTTGATTGTTGGATTTATATATAAGAGTACCCATTACACCCTGTGTTGGGTTTTGGACCTTTTTTTCTTTCTACGTGGATAAATAAAAGTTCAAGGTTTTGGGTCTTTCTTCCTTTTCTTTGTGGATAAATTTAGTCCAAATTTAACTAGCCCACTTTTGCCCATAAGCTCAATATTATGGTGCATATGTAAGACTTTCTTTTAGGTCTTATTTGAGGAGAATATCACAAGAGATTGAGAGCAGTCATATAGAGAGAAAAGTGAGAAAGTGCAGATTTTCGCACAAGCCCTAGCAGTCAATTTCAAATCGCGATTCCCGCTTCGTTTCTTATCCGATTGAGCTGATTTTTGGACAACTTGTTCTTTTCAACTTAATCTTTGATTGAGAACTGAGAGAGGTGATTTGGAGTCATAGCTCCAGATTTTAGCTCGTGAACAGTAACTGCGGGTTTGGTGATTTTGCTTCTTTATTTCTCTAGTTTTTGGTGTTATCTTGTAGTTGTGTTGCTCATTGCTTGGCACTTTGTTGGTGTCCATTTTGGAGAACACTTTTGTAGCTCTTGTTGATTTTAGTGGAGCTTTGGCCTTGTGGTTTTTACTCTTCACACCGAAAAGGTGTTCCACGTTAAACTTTGGTGTCTCGTGTGTTGATTTATTTTCTTGCTTGGTTGATTTGTTTGCTGCCCAAACAATTTGTTCTTGCATTATTTTGTCTTCTCTTGGTTTTAATAGAAGGGAAAGTTTTGACTTGGGTTTTCTTCCGCTATCGCCATGTAGTGCACATTTATTTTGTGCTTGCCTTTCCCAACACCCTATTTAAATTAATGTGACACAGTTTGATTTGATACGAGTTTAAGAATGAAAAATATTTTTAAAATTTGTGATCTTCGACATGTTATTACTTCTTCAGGATAAAATACATTGATTTAAAATAAAAACTACATACAAACGTGAATTTTGACCTTATTATTACTTAACCATGATAAATACAAGGCTTAAGTCAACCAATAATGTTACGGTTCAACTGGTACAATGGAAACGAGTTGAAGTGTTTAGATGCGCATACTCACAGTTGTCATCTCTGTCTAAGACCTCAAATGACTAGTTCAAAGAAACTATATAAGAAGCCATGAAAGGTAGGGCACAATACATAAATATGTCATTTAACTGGCGTCATTTCACATTTATGCCCTTCAACTTTTGGTGTGCACAAGTAGGTACTTAAACGTGTATCAAGTTGAACAAATACACACACATCTAATGGGACGTCCTACATGAAAATTTGTATCCTACGTATATTATGCCACATAAAACACACGTGTCTACTTATTCAACTTTATACAAATTTAAGTATCTGAGTAGACTTAGGAACTACACTTCACATATCTTGTACACGACAAACTTCACGAACTTACATAGAACACCCTTGCAACCCAAGGGACTAGACTGTGTCTATCTATGTATATGCCTATAATCTATGCTTCAATTTCAGGACACTGAGATATCATCATCTGGGGTAAAAAGAACTATGAGATAAGTTGGCAACTGAAGAAGAATTGCCTTGTTTAAGTGAGTAATCCTCCCAAGGGTCATGAAGATCCATGGTTTTCTCATCCACGAATGGCGGCTTAGTAGGAGGAGGCAACTCTTCGTCTTTCATGACGAGCATTTTTAATGCCTTAGACATGAATGGACGTAACGTTGGAATCTCTTGAGTGCACAAAAGTCCAACATGTAACACTCTCGCTACCTCATTTTGTACATTGATTGTATGGCAGTTATGCAACATGAGATTCGGATCGAACAGCTCCTCCACTATCCCGCGTTCAAAGTGCTCCCACACCTGTGAATTTCATCCAATAAAGTTAAGATCAATGAACAGAAATGTTTTCCTAGATTTAAAATTTGGTTCAAGAGAGAAATGACTGATCAGAAATTACATCGGAAACTATGCTGACTGTATCTTCGTCTTTTTTTCTCTTGTTATTTTGTCTTCCAGTAACAATCTCTAGTAGAAGAACTCCAAAGCTGTAAACATCTGCTTTTTCTGTTAATTGACCATGTGCTAAGTATTCTGGAGCCATATATCCCCTGCATTATTGGACCATATTAGTCTTTGCATTTTTTGTGTACTTTTATGCGAAAAATTAGAAGATGAAACGAAGAAATACTGACAATGTGCCAGCAAGGACAGTGCTTATGTGACTCTTGTCTTCTTGGAATGACCTGGCCAGCCCAAAATCAGCAATCTTTGCACGGAGCCTCGAGTCCAACAGGATGTTGCTTGCCTTTATGTCTCTGTGTATTATTCGTGTCTTTGTGTTCTCGTGAAGGTATACCAATCCTTCTGCTGTACCTATAATTATCTCAAATCTTTTCTCCCAGTTTAGAGCTTTACCTTTGATAGGGTCTGTCAAATTTTAAAGTTAGAATCAAGATATGCAACAAAATCATTCTAGCATTGTTATGTGAAAACACAGCATTTAGTCTTAACGCAATGGCGTTTACTTATTTTCACTTCTATTTTTAGTTTGTGTGATGATGACACGAGTTTAGTGTAAATAGAATAGTGAGGATTCATATAGCCGATCCTTACTTACCAAATATGAAGAGATCAAGACTCTGGTTAGGGAGGAACTCGTATACAAGAAGGCTTTCCGGTCCTGAGCAGCTGCATCCCAATAACCTTATCAAATTTTTGTGCTCAATGCTGCTGACTATGTTAACCTCGTTATAAAAATCTGCAACTCTGTGTTTGTTGTTGAAGAACAGCCTTTTGACGGCGATCTCTCTCCCATCGGCCAAAACACCCTGCAACAAATCACGCCTAAGACTCGGATTAATTGCCAACACTTCAAGTATTATATTGAATTGTACTACATTCAGCTATTACATACTTTATAAACCGTGCCAAATCCACCTTGCCCGAGCTTGTTGGCCTCATCAAATGACCCCGTGGCTTTGTCAAGCGTCGAATACTTGAAGTTCAAGCTGATGTCATGAAGTATCTTCACTAATTTCTCAGCATCATTTGCACCTAACAAGTTCAAATTTTTTTATTCTAAGTTTTCAAATAAAGATGCAATATATGTACATCATTGATATCCTAATGACTAATATTTGGCACAAAAGTATTTACCTTTTCTCTTCTTCTGGATTAGTTTATTCTTCCAGACACCAATACCAATGAAAGCACCTACTCCCAAAACGACAACGGAACTAACAACAATGATAGTGACTACAACTTTTCCTGCAATATGGTGATTTGCAAGTAAAATTTACGTGTTCAGCAGATAAATAACAGGTAAACCAGGAGGAAAAAAGAGAAAAAAGTACCCCTTGATGACGAGCCTCCGTTGGTAGTAATAGCATTGAGAAAATTGGTATCGGAATACCTCATGAAGCATCCAGTGTACAGAGCTCTACCTTCTGACCAAGGCAAGCATCTCAACATATAGGCAGATGCATTTTGCAAACACGCTGCACAGGAATTTGCACTCAGCGTCTTCCAGCAATCAGCGAGAACATAAGCTGTATCATTGGAATCCCTGGGAAATGACACTTGGGAACGCGCATAGCCATTATTACTCGGTGCATTTCCAACTGCTTGCTGAACAGCTGCCCTAGCATTCTGTTGGAACAATGAACCCTTTGTCGTCCTGTTTCCGCATACTCTCCTGTCCTCTGGACCTAAATACTGGTCATAGAAGCTGTAATTCTCCGCTCGCATAAAGCAGCCATCAAGATAAATTCGCGCTCCGTTATAAGGGAAGCACTGGGGAAAAAGGGTTCGCGCTTCAGAGAAGCATAAGACACAGTCAATTAATGAAAGATCACCATAGCATTGGCTAATTCCATAAGTAGCATCTGGTCCAGTGCCAGTAACGGCTACTCCATATCCTCTAGCTCTCACTTGTTCACTTAACGTTTCCATTGTACCAACAAAATTTCGGACGGAAACCGTCGATTTGTTTCCACATATGAGCTGGATTATTTGGGATCTTGGTTCAGCCACTGATGTATCTGGTAGAAGTAGGATCAACATGACAACAAAGTGACTACATAACACTAATGGAGTTGCTCCTTCCATTTTGCTAGATGGGCGCGCGCTGTACAAGTACAACATAGAAAACAATGTGAGTACTATTGAGCACCATCCATAACCACAACTGACGTCGTCACCAATCACCACTAGTCATCAATTACGATCATCACCACCAATCACTACCGACAGTCTCCACTATATATCATCAATCATTGTGATCACTCATCATCACCATTAACTATTATTCTCATCCACCGGCCACCATCTACAACCATTATTAGCCACTACTATCACCAGAGACAGAGTTAGAATTTTGAGTTTATGAATTTTAGATTCCACAACAAGAAAGTTACTGCATTCTTGATAAGTTATTTATACATATTAAGTAATTTTTTAACACAAATACGGGATCTATGTAAAAACCTTCTATGTTCTGCCAAACGCATAATCGGAATGTTAGCTCTGCCCCTAACTTTTAGCCACCATTATCACTAGCCTCAACCCACAACAACTGACTTCAACCAACATCAATCATCACCAACCACAATCATCATTTGGCACTCACAATCATCACTATCAGCCATCCATCACCACCAACAATCAGATTAAATTTCTAAAATAATTTGATGATACTGTATTAGATTACTCAGTATTTTATTTGAATTTTATATTTATTAGTTTATAATTAAGGACAAATTTTGTACATTCAGATATTGAAAAAACGAACAATCTTAATTATTTAATATTCAGATCTCAATACAACAGTTTTATATTCATATATATATTCATATTCAGATATCTTAAGATTAATACACTAAAATTGAGATGTGTGTTCAAATTTGGACGTCTGAATATTAGTAAAAACATATGGGGCCATAAGTTATAAGTCCATCTAAACAGGCTCAAAACATTTTTAAAAGTTTGATGAACATTAATTGCTGCTCAAGTTATTTTTTTAATTTTATTGCCTGAACTCAAACTGTTAATCACCAATTTTTATTTTTATTTTGAAAAACACTTTTCAATATAAGCTGATTTTAGAAATTTGATCAAATAACTTAATAATTAGTGAAAAAAGGAAAAAAAACACTCACAAAACTCCTTCTGATCACTAAACAGTCTGAATTCGCCGGATTTTCGAGTCGGCACAGAGAGATCGCCGGTGAAAACTGATCAGCTACTGTCAAAGTTGTAGAAACAGAGAGAAAAGAGAAGAAAAAATGTTTTATTGATGAAAAATGAATCAAAGTGGCTTTGAAGTAATGGGTCGCTTTGTGAGAGAAGCCCTTTTATACTATTTTTGGTTTCCTAATCTGGTGTCAAGTATAATGATATCCGTATTGAAGCCGACTAAATTTGAATTCGTGTTGAAAATTTTTATATTGGGGTAAAATGTTTAAGGCTCGAATCTGGAATTTTTAGCTTAAGGATGAAAGAGTATAGATGATTTTGGGGCAACTCTCATTATTTTATAATTTCTTAGTTTCAATTTGTTTGTACTACTTTCTATTTTACTCCGACAACTCTTTATTTCTAACATACCATATGACATATTTAAGACCATAAGATTAAACAGTATTTGGTATCATAATATTCAAAATAATAATTTAAATTTAATGTTAAATCAAAACTAGACAAATAAATTAATACGGAGGAAGTAATTTTATTTTATTTTTTTGTTGAGAGAAGTCAACAAGAGGAAAGACATTGTTGTTTGAATGAATTTAATAGATATTTGTGGGGCCTTTTTTGTAATTACTTTACGTACTGCCCAATCCAGAATAATAAAGAAGGGGAGAAGAAAAAAGATACTTCTCCTCTTTCAATTTGCGTGATACGATTTTGATTTGACATGAAATTTTAAAATGAAATTAATATGTTGAATACATATTTTGATAAAGTGACTAGGGATGGAAATACAATGTTCACCATCTACGGTATATACCTTAAACAAATAAAAATTTAAACATGTATAAATAGTACTCCCTCCATTTCAATTGTTTTCCTATCAAGTCGGTTTGAAAAAGAATGATCCCTTTCCTTTTTTGGTAACACTTTGATTTCAGCTTTCACGTGACATGTTTATGTCCACAAGATTAAGGGACATTTTGATACATTTGACATAACTTTAATTTAAAACCACAAGATTGAGAAGTCTTCTTTATTTTTTAAACTCCGTGTTAAGTGAAACGAGGTCATTCTTTTCTAACGGAGCAAGTATAATTTTCCATCGAAGGGGATTCAGATGAACACCTATGACCCTACCTACCTCTGCCCTTGTGCAACAAAGAAGTGGAAACAATAAAAGGAACAAAAAAAAGACATGTGGAAGTCAACATAGTTGGAATGTCACTTGCGAAACTCGTTTTCTCAACTTTCATTAGGAAAATCATTTTTTCCTCCTTTTTAAAGAACTTGTTTTCCGAGATAAAATGTTTTCCAAATTGACAAATAATACATGAAAAAATTGAAAAATGTATTCTGAAGTTTTAAACTTACAACTAACCGCTTAAATGGAATACTGAGAATTCATATAGCCGACCTCAACTTGTTTGAGACAGAAACATAGTTGTTGTGGTTGTTGTAACAAACTTCTCGATCGATCACGATGAAGTCTCCTTCAAGAACACGAGGAGAAAGGATATGCTTGACAGCTTGAGATAACTATAATTTTTACATCACTTTCAGTTCAGGAGCACTGAGATATCATCATCTGGGGTAAAAAGAACTGTGAGATAAGTTGGCAATCGAAGCAGAATCGCCTTGTTTGAGCAAGTTCTTCTCCCAAGGGTCGTGAAGTTCCATGGTTTTCTCATCCACGAATGGCGGTTTAGTAGGATGAGGCAACTCTTCGTCTTTCTTCACGAGCATTTTTAATGCCTTAGACATGAATGGACGTAACGTTGGGATCTCTTGAGTGCACAAAAGTCCCACATGTAACACTCTCGCAACCTCATTTTGTACATTGATTGTATGGCAATTATGCAACATGAGATTTGGATCAAACAGTTCCTCCACTATCCCGCGTTGAAAGTGCTCCCACACCTGTTAATTTCATCCAATAAAGTTAAGATCAATGAACAGAATGTTTTCCTAGATTTAAAATTTGGTTCAAGAGAGTAGTGATTGATCAGAAATTACATCGGAAACTAAGCTGACTGTATCTTCGTCGTTTTTTCTCTTGTTATTTTTTTTTCCAGTAACAATCTCTAGTAGAAGAACTCCAAAGCTGTAAACATCTGCTTTTTCTGTTAATTGACCATGTGCTAAGTATTCTGGAGCCATATATCCCCTGCATTATTGGACCATATTAGTCTTTGCATTTTTTGTGTACTTTTACGCGAAAAAATAGAAGACGAGACGAAGAAATACTGACAATGTGCCAGCAAGGACAGTGCTTATGTGACTCTTGTCTTCTTGGAATGACCTGGCCAGCCCAAAATCAGCAATCTTTGCAC
>JAJOOR010013651.1:0-21340 GCA_036250505.1 Solanum acaule | reverse complement strand
TTCTCTTTTATTCTTTTCTCATTTATTATTTTTATTCTTTTTTTTTCTTCATATTATCCAATTTGATAACAATTTTACTATTTTTTTTCTTTATCATTTTCATTTTATCCTTTATTAGAGATATCATTTGGTAATATTTATTATTTATCTCTTTGTTCTTCTTTTTTATTTTCTTTTTTCCTTTATTAGAGATATATTACCATTTGGTAATATATACTTTTATAGTATCATTTACTAATGAGTAATTTATATACAACATACATTAATGATATCACGGTGTATATATATATATGATGTATTGGTATCATTAAGACTGATAATTTGGTAATATATACTCTTACAGTATCATTTACCAATGAGTATAGGGTGTGAACAAGAAACCTTAATGATACCAATACAATAAATGTATATATGTCAATTACACGAAATTATCACTTGGGGCATCTATTGTAATTATTTAGGGGGCATCAATGTAAGGGGTATATATTTGTAATTAATGTGTATTTATGGGGCATTTGTTTAGTTTCCCCCATTATAAAATACTAAGGGTCCGTTTGGCCATGTGATACGAAATCAATATAAGATGAAGTCGAAGTTTTGTTTGAACATGCAATTTGAATTTTTAAGTGTATTTTTTGCTCATAAATGTAAAAAAAAAATTACAAGTTGTGAAAACTATCAAAACTGTCTCAATTTTTATACAATCTTGCCAAATAAGCAAAATTCCATACCAAAAAATAGTTCATAACAAAAGTACAATACATCATCACAAAGCTATTCTTAAAAAAACATATTAGCATTTATCGATAAAATTTAGTTCAATAAAAAAATTGAACATAAGTTGTAGTCTGCTATATTTATTGAGTCGTTTGTTGGTCAAATCATTAGTAATTATATCATCATGTTTATATTCCATGAATATTTCATCACTCCTATAGTATTCTCGAAAAAAAACTGAAATATTTAAAATCATGATATGAAATTTCCAAATCAAGCTTTTTGGAGAATTTAGAATTTAGATGGAGATGAAATCGCATGTTCAAATATTGATTTCATCTTTGATTTCAAATCAAAGAAATGAAATCACATGTCCAAATCCCAAGTCTCAGAACTCATATATGAATAGATGCAGAGTTATATAGTTAAGATTTTTGGATGCCACACAAATAAGAGTTGAATAAAGAGACAAAATTTGTTACTTTGATAACTTGGAAAACAAATGGATTTCACAAACACACACTAGTGAGTACAAGTCCTAACTATGGAGCTTACAAGTACTTGTATCACTTATAATAGAAAAAAGAAAACTTCCCTCCTTTTGCCATACTCTCCCTAGTGTAAACATACTTAATCAAAAAGAACTAATGGTACACATGAAGAGACCATTTCTTTTGCCAAAGAATATTACTTAACATATATATACGTATATAGAAAAAATTTACTCGTTCCGTGCATAAGGATCTCAATTTTGAGGCTGATATAAGTTTGATTCCGCGATATGTGGAGCCTTCAAGCCTGAAATAGCAGGTAAAGAAAGTTAGACAAAAAGGTTCATATTAGCTTATTTTGAGTAACTTGTATAGACCATATTTGAGTAGACTTGCCTGAGCCAAGGGGCTCATTGGTCGTGCAGTTTCAGCGATGGTCTTCTTTTTGAGTTGTTTAGGTAAGGGAAGTTGTGTAGGCCTAGATGCACCTGCACCAGTAGCTTCAATGGAAGTTGTTTCTTGTGATTCTTGTACTGCCTGTGTCAGTATCTCAACCGCTTCACTCATTTTTGGCCGCTCTTTGGCATTCTTGTTTAAGCAGCTATCAGCCAGTTTTGCAATTCTCTTAGCAGCAATAAGTGAGAAGTCATTTCGAAGCCTCGAGTCAATTATCATGCTAAATCTTCTACTATCAGCAGGAAATTGTTTTACCCAATCAAGAAGCTTCTGCTCGATCACAGGGCGGCTCCTTTCCAAAGTCCGCCTGCCTGTGAGGATCTCATAGAGAACAACTCCAAAGCTCCATACATCACTCTTAACTGATAGATGTCCAGTTTCAACATATTCAGGGGCAGCATATCCTAAAGTCCCCACCGGCTAAGAACAAAAAATTACGTATTAACAATCAGGCCACGAGAATAGAAGTCTAAAGCATGACTAACCTGTGCAATTCAGGGCCTAAAAATAACTAAAGATAAACTATACCAGCTAGTAAAGTAATAAAGCACATGGTTACATAAATAGCTAGAGATCAATGAAAACAAACAGCATGGTGACTTGCGACTGGAAGAGGAATATGAGCCAATAGTGAGAAGCTAAGTTGCTCGGACTCGTGTGCAGGTGTTTGATACGGGTGTGGATCCAAAGGTCGGATCCTTCATGATCTAAATCTTAAGATTCAAGGGTCCAGATCCAAGTTTAGATATGGCCTACGGGTGTGGGGATTCAGCTAAAAATGATTCAAATATCTAAATTAGAGTTAGATGTCTAAATTATGAGATATTATGTGGAAAACTTACAAAGTATTCTGAGGAAAAAATATTTATCAAGGGGAGAATCCCAAAAGGTGATAAAAGGAAAAGGATTGACATAGAAATTACTTTTCTTTTCCAGTCTTTATACAAAGCACTACATTTTCTTCAATTTCATCCTAAGTATTTATCCCAAATTTCTCTGTTGATTTTGGTCAAAGTCCCCAAAATAGATTGACCAACTCTGGTACCACACCCACGTCGTGTCGACACGGGTGCGGCACGAAAGTGAAAAGTCCGAGCAACTTAGGCAAAAAGAAGACATAAAAATGCAGTCCCTTCAAGTATTAGCCAAAAAGGCGGGTGTATTTCGAATGTACAGAATTTGGCATAACAAACCCCTACCACACCCTCTTTCTAGGGAAGTTCACTATAAAAATTCAGCATCCATGCAAAATCGAACATTGTCATCACTTACCGCTGTAGACACATGAGAGCGGTCACCAGCTGGCCCTTCCCTTGCAAGCCCAAAATCTGAAAGCCTTGCATTAAAATTCTCATCCAGAAGCACATTTGATGACTTGAAATCTCGATATATCACCTTCAATTTTAACCAAAAAGTATTCATTAAGAAAGGAACTGAAAGAAAAAGTTCAAGAGTTTTGTATAGAGCTAGAAAGAAGAAAGGTGCTTTTAGGAGCACAAAATGCTTTTAGCTTAATTGGTGTTAATTATGATCATAAACATGCTATCTCTTGTCAACCACGCCTACTCGTTTTATCTTTCTTGGCTTCAGAACTTAGTTGGAAATACTGATACATGTGAATTAACGAAGTTTATTTGTTGCATTTTTCCAGTAAATGGAACAGGTATCTGCCAGTTTCCTAATAATGTTAAGAAGGCAAAGCATGTCAGTTAACCCCTGACAACACACTGCTACAAATTCATCAACTTGATTAAATGGAAAAAATTGTCACATAATTAGAGAGCTTGATAAACAAGTCTAATGTATATATCTAATTATCAGCTGGATTTTCTTTTGGCATCTGAAATTAAGGATACGACTCTGTTAGCAAAGTCAGATAATATGTGTTTTCTATGTCATAAGCAGAAAATCAATTGTGACCTGATTAGCAGAATTTGAAGTGCCAATCATTTTATCTGAGTAGTTAAGCATACCTGGACTTCTAGTCCCTCATGCAGATAAGCCATCCCTTGCGCGGCACCAAGGATAATTTTCAATCTTGTTCTCCAAGGAACTACAGGTACAGCTTTGTTGAACAGATGATCCTCTAAGCTCCTATTTTGCATGTATTCATAAACCAACAGGCGCTGAATCCCTCTTTCCCCATCTGTAGCGCAATATCCTAGAAGTTTAACAAGATTAGGGTGCTCCAAGACTCCGAGGAATTGAACTTCTGCAATCCATTGTCGGTGGCCCTGCATAGTATATGAAGAATTAGCAACATTTATTGTCAGAGCCACAGAGAAACCAACAAAGAATCAAGATGTCGTAACATATAGAGAGGGCAGTGAACTTATACAACCAAACAAAAGTGGACGTTGAACTCTTTAATTCATCTAACTCATTCAACATATGTGGCAAGTAAAATAGAGCACATAACCAGTAATGAAAGGAAAATGTGCTGCTCTAAACTCTAGACCTGTGGGAATCACAATGGCTCTGTACTCAATAGGTTAAGTACATAAAAAGAAGATGTAAAGAGGAAAAAAGTTAATCAATCATGGAATTCAACGTATCAATTATGGAAACGTGGAGAAAGGAAGCAAGAAAGGCAACACGTGTTGCTAGCTTAATTAATTAGAGCCTGATTATACTAATCTTAACACCTACAATCAATGATAACATGGCACTGCCTTCATTTTGAAAGAGATTGCAACTATTTGGTCCCGAAATAAGCTTAGCTAGTGAGTCTACCATTTGCCATTCTATATTTGTCAAGCATTTGTCATACATAACAAAACTTAATTTAACATAAAAATGCAAATGCAAATAGTTTTTCCAAGTTTTCGGCCCAAATGTAAACCTCATATGCCACCGCATATTCTGTTTTATGCAGTCACAAATACGACTTATCTCAATCACTTCTGATTCCAATAAAATTTTACCTCTTTACAACAAATCTCTAAATTGCAACATTTAACAAGGTTGATCTTACATAAAGCAAGAAACTTAACGGCAAAGTGAGTTCAACATCTACTATATATACTTAAAACATAACTTTAAACATGTATCAACAGTGTAATGGGGTTTGGCCCTACCATGCTCCACCCCTGCTCGTATCGAATATGAAAATGATACATACATCACAGATCAAAGGAAAAGTTTAGACCTGCAATCCAAGTGTATTGAGTTTCTTAACAGCAACCACAATAGGATCACCCTTTCCATTAGGAGGCTGAATTGAACCTTTATATACACTCCCAAAACCACCTTCTCCAATCTTTAACAATCTATTGAAATTCCTTGTAGCCTCCTTAAGCTCTGAGAGAGTAAAAACTCTCAAATTTTGCTCTCTTTCTCTATACATTTCCGGTATACTTCGAGGAGATGAAACTGAACCTGTAGACCTAGTTCCCCTATTTCCTTCTGAATTACCATTTCTCCTACTTTCATTACTCAATTCTGGTGCTGATTCCCCTCTCCTACGGGAACTCGATTTATCCTTGAATAAATAAAAACACTTCAGCATTTTTCTTAAAGCAAAAATCTTGAAACTTCCTGAATTAAAAACACCCCAATAGGGTTAAAAAAAAGTTTTTTTTTTCTTTAAGCTTCTGCTACTCTTATCAAGTCAATAACTTGGTAAAGACAAAATTTGATGATAAATAATGGAAAGATACCAACTTTCTGCAGCTGAAATAGGAACAAAACTAGGATAAGCAAAGAAAAATGAAAATATGTGAGAAAGGAACAGAGAAAAGTCAATCAAAAAGTGGGAACTGGTAGCTTTACACCAAAAGGGGACAAAATTTCAAGTGGGTATCAGTAAAGAAGCAAGAAAACTCAAAAACCAGAGAAACCCATATGAGAAAACAGAAGAAAAACAAGAAAAGATCAGAAACCCACTTCAGAATTGTAAAGAAAAAGCAATATATATTGAAATAAACTGTAAAAATTGGGGAAAAAACAATAATTTTGCAGCTGTATAAGTAGTCAAATGTGAAAAATGGATGTAACAAGCGTGACATAGGAATGTAAAGATTATAGAGAGAGAAAGAGAGAGAGAGAGCGTGTTAACGTGTATGAAAGGAAAAGGAGTAAGGAAGGACAAAACTTGAGAAGACTACAAAAATATTGATGTGCTATTGAAGACGATGACCAAGAAAATATGGAGAAATGAATCAACCTATTCTGTTAGAGTCTTGTTTGGTTTTAAAATAAGTTACTAGTATGTTATATCGCGATATAAATATTTTGGGATAAGTCATATCGCGATTTTATTTCAATCCAACATAGGATGAATTCATTCTAAAACCAATTGAGTTCTCGATTAACGGATCAATTACCTTTGTTGGATGTCTGGTTTGTTTTAAATATATGATACTCCCTCCGTTTCACAAAGAATGACCTCCTTTCTTTTTTAGTCACTTTCAAAAAAATGACCTCTTTCCTTTTTTGGTAACATTTTACTTTTTGCTTTTCACGTGGCATGTTTAAGACCACAAGATTAAGGGCAATTTTATACATTTGACATAACTTTAATTTAGGACCACAAAATTCAAAAGTCTTCTTTAATTTCTTAAACTTTGTGCCAAGTCAAACCAAACTAATTTTTTGAAACGGAGGGAGTAATAATTAATAATTAAGTCATAATCTATTGATGGATTGTGTCAATAACTTCTTTTCTTTTTTATAGGTTCAAGGATTTTATAATGAATCTACTAGTTTTTGTCGTTTTAGTTATTGTCGTTGGATTAACAATAGGGGTTGCTTCTAGTGGACTTGGAGTTGTCAATGGATTGTTGTCAAGCTATAGAGGGTATCGCGAGACAGTTTAAAATAGAGGAAAAAATATGAGATACTTTATTGCTTGGTTAAGTTTATATGAAAGATTTATCAATCTCTGAACTGATTGGAAATGCATTACACTGAGAAAAATAAGTTGAAATTTTGTGAGTGAGGGAAAAAAATCACTTACCCAAATCAGCTTGTCCTATTTAATATTATCCAAAACATTATTCTAATATATAATGTAATTTATTTGAAAACAAAAAAACTCATATCCAACAGGCCCTAACATTTTTTTTATTGTACTATGATATTACTACTTTTTTTAAAAGGTACTATGAGTACCATGTTCCAATAGGAAAAAAAAAGACTTTTCTCATGTACTTTTTTTTTTCTTTTTTTTTTGTTTAATTTTCTTGCTGGTTGTCTGATGAGGATTTCTTGGATAATTCATAATTCAAGTGGACCAATATTTGACAATGATGTTTGTGAGATTTTAAGATAAAAATATTTGACGAGAAAATGTCAAATACAGAGTGTTTATGTTTTCCACAGCTTATGTTTAATTTATTAATCATTACAAAGACTTATTATTATTTTTCGAACAAAAAAATAGTGTTGATTTTGCAATAGATTAATTTATTTTGTGTTTTTTTTCTTTGATAATGAAATTTCTAAAACAGTTAAAGACCGTTGAACGCGTTTTGGCGCGAGTCCAGTCAAGGCTTCAAAAGGGAAAGACTAGTACATTAAGTAGGGAATTAAAGATGAGGATTTTTTATTTTATTTTTCACCTCGTGTTTCGATACCGGCTTTATATTGGAGATTTGGAGTCCAACTATTTTGAATACTTACTGCGTAGGGTTCCATTCGGGAGAAGCACTCCCTATCAAGATTTTTTCATACTTAAGGCTTAAATTCGAGACTCTAATAAGGGAGTAGCAGCTCCATTCAATGCACCACATCCGTTAGTGGTAAAAAATAATGAGGAATTACTAACAAGGGAGTTTGAAGTCTTGATGTTTTTAAATAAGACTGATTTGAGAATTAAAAGTATAAATAGGTAGGAGTGGACATCATACAGTAGATTTTGAATTATTATATCGAATTAAAAAACTTTATTGTGCTATATCGATATTATGGTATTTGAATATGAATATAAAAGACTTTTGGTATTCCATGTACGATATTCAATATTTATATATAAAACAAATATTGAAATTCTAAATATCATATCAAAGTATAGAAGTTATACACCAACATGGTTTGTGGTGCAGTGATGGGATTATTTCACCCTTAATCAAAAAAATTGGGTTCAGCCCTGGTTATGGAGAAAATCTTGTTGAAAGCGTCACTCCTGAATAGACCCTGCAATGCGCGATCGAAATTTAATCGGAACTCTAATGTATGCTACTGACATCGGATGGGAAATCAAAAATAAAATAAAATAGAAGTTATACATACAATTCATATATATTATTTTATTGTAATAAGAGAAAATATATGTATATAAAAAAAAAAAAGCAAATATATAAAATAGTTTACTTGGTAATTTTCTATTATATGAGTATATATGTAAATCAGAATCAAATAAATTATAATTATCAATTTCTCATACTTTAAAATATCAAAATTAATTTTTAAAACTATAAATCATACTCCCTTTGTCCCAATTTATGTGACACATTTCGCTTTTCGAGAGTCAAACGAGTTAAGTTTGACCGAAAATTTGCTCATGGAATCTTCAAATTATTTAAAATGAAATCTATATATTTGTAAACTACATAAAAAGTATTATAAGTCCCAATAATTGATAATTCAAAATATTTAAAAGATATATGAAAAATTTACGGTCAAAAATAGACTTGTTTGAATCTCGAAATTCGAAATGTGTCACATAAATTGGGCCAGAGGGAGTACTACATTAATTTGATATGAATAATAATATAAGTAGTATTTTAGAAAATTAAAATTATCGAAGTTGTTAATTAATACCTTGTCATGTTCACCCCCTACAAATAGGTAGTTGGCTTTTTAAAAGTCGGTGTCCAATAATAAAACTACTACTATAGTACTATTAGTTGTCTGACTTAAATGCCCTCGAAGGACGACGTAAGACAAAAACAACCAATGTAAAAGAGAGTTGTGAAGTGTTGGAATCATTCTCGAGATTTCGGGTTTGAGTTTTTGGATATAGAATTATCTTTATTTAGGAGTGTTTTATCTTTTAGTGTGAAACTTTTCAGCGCAAATTCAGATTTAATCGAGCTCCAATATAGATATCAGATATCGAATGAAAAATTAAAAAAAAAGTATCAAAAAGTTTGTTAATTCAGATTCATTCAAATATTAAATGGTTCATTTTTAAAGGTGATTCTTCTAATACAATTTTTTCCATGTTCAAAATTCAAACTTGAGATTTCTAGTTAAAGAGCGAAAAATTTCAATTATTTTATCACTACTTTAGTGTGGTGGCTTTTGTTTCAAAAAGTGTTTAGGATTTTCGTTTTTTAATTTTTGCAAAAAAACAAAAGAAATTGAATATTTTTATACTTTGTTAAAAAACAAAATCCACCAAATCTTATTTCAATTTACGTTTTTGATAAGAACGTCCAAAAATGATTGATACTTATCGTTTTATTTTTGTAAACCTCGATAACTTTCAAAGCGTTATTTGAATTGAGACCTTTTGGAATTTGGAAACAACATCTATATTTCTATAAGGTAGTGTAAGGTTTGAGTATACTTTATTTTCTTCAGACTCAACGTATAAAATTACATTGAATATATTATTGTTGATAGTGATATTTCAATCAAACTATTTTTCCACTCAATAAAAATTTTAATATACAATATGCATAAATACTAATATTCTAAACATCATGTTTAGGCAAATACTATCATCATTATATAAAATGCATTTGCATGTGTTTCTTATGGGTTTAGAGTTTTAAAATCCATCTCCATGATTATCTAATTAAATATTGTACCATATTCTTGTTTTGCCAAAAAAAGAAAAGTAGGTTATGATCTTTCCTTGTGGAATATTTGTTCAAATTGGATTAGCTTTCGGCTTATTCATGTCATTAATAATTGTGTTCAAATTGGATTTCTAATCCTTTTATTTAATTTGATAAATTGTTCATGGAAAATACTTTATCGAGTTACTTTTGTATTTTTCTAATGAAAAGTATAAAACATTTTTAGAACAGTTGATTTCAAAAGCTTGATCAAACAGACTATTAATTTAACTGCTTGAAGTGAAGTGCGGTAACTATATTTAAATTGAAAATATAAAATATTAATAATGAGTAATCAAAGTGAAAAATATATATCTATGCTCTCATTAATTATTTGCGGCTGGGCATTTTTCTTTAATTGTATATGTATATATCTTGTAATTTCTTCAACAAAGGTATCATGAATTTGACCCGTTTTTTACTTGACTTGGGGTTTGCTTCTATCTTCTATAGTTCCAGTAATAAGGTTGGCAACTACCATACTATTCCGTGTTCGAGTGGTAAGTATTCATAAATTTGTAATTGGACGATTCAAATTTAAATATTGGATAAAATTACTTTAATAGAATATGTTTGATCTCAAAGTTAAATGAGTTAAGACCAAAATATATATCAAACACCGAATAAAAAGAAAAAAAAGGGCAATTCCAACTCTATCAATTTTAGTTAAGCACAAAACTTATCTAGTCTACCAATTATGAAAATTGACATTGAATTTATTTTATCCTAATTCTTATTATTGAAAAGTATTACTTATATTGAAAAGTATAGTAACAACAACAGCTAATAATGAGCTGTGGTTACTTGTTTTAGTTCTTTTTTTATTTCTTGCATATGTCAACATTAATTAAACTCATAGACCAACCAATGATTTTCAGTTTTCACCCTTTGGACCTTCTCTTTTCTTCCAGCATTCAATATTCGAAATTTATTGATTAATATTAATTTGTATTTAAGTAATTGATATTCGAAATTCATTGATTAATATTAATTTGTTTTACATAAACCAGCTAAAGACTTGAAAAAAAATTATCAAGAGATTTTCATTTTCAAGAAGGTGACATGTTAACTTATTGTACTCCTTTTATCATTTTACTTATTACGTTTTGATTTATGAGAATTAACTTGACTAATCTCTAAAACTAAAATCAAATTAAATTTTGTTGATATTTTCAATTTAAAATGTAGATATTAAAAAACTGTACAAATTACAATCTTTCTTATATTAATATGATAAAAATATATAATGTTTGATTCTTAAAAAATAAAATATGAAAAATAAAAGTTAGCGTAAAATTCTACATAGGATGCTGAGGTAATCACGTACATAGACCAAAAAATCATTGTACATTAACTCTATGGACATCATGAATTCAGTTCGTTAAGACTTAAGAGTGTCCATTCCCACTACCTTTAAATGTTGGACAACAATATACACAGTTTATTTTTATTTGTCACGTTTCTCTCGAAAGTTAAATTGTATGGATTTTAATTAATATTTTAACATATAGTATCATTTTCATTATATTAGTATAAAAAGAATGGTAACTTATTGTATCTCTTATATACTTTTCGATAAATTAATTTAACTTTAAAGATTAATCAAATTAACACTCGTGAGTGAACGGAAGGAGTATATAATGAAATAAAGTTTCGTCCTCAATTTTATGTTTCCACTTGTTTGTGGAATGAAAAAATTTTCACACTAATTTTGGTCAAGCTTTTACATGTAACGTTAATTTTAGTTTAATGATATGATATCATATGTCTACCTAAAATTTATGCCTTTCTTTACTACTCGCATATCCCATTTACTAGGAAATCAAAAGTTGTGTTATTAATTTATTATTTTTTATTAGATATGAAATTTTAATTAAACACATTATTTAATTTTATAAAGGATTGCGGAAAAAAGATTTTTTTTTTAAAATGAAGTAAAATAAAATTAAAAAAAAAAGTATTAAATTATAGAACCATTTAGTAGTATTTATTAGTGTCATAAGTGCAATGATAATGAGACATGAAACTTTAGGACTGCCCTTTGACTTATTAAGTCAACTTGTAAACAGTCTGCTGATTTGGTTGATTTTTTTCTTTTTACTTTTTCACTAAAATATGGAGTACTATGTAATTTCTGACAATTATAAAAAATGGCACCAAATATAGAGGCTAAATTTCACATGTGCATGTCCTTTTTTTACCTTAATCATATTTGGTAAATTTCATTTAGAATTTTTTCGATAAGTTCTTTAAGCGTCCGTTACGTATATAATTTAACTACTTAAAATATATCAGCTTCTTTTAACTATACCCAATGAAATCTCACTGAGTAAAGTGGGTAAAGTTTACACAAACTTCACCCTACCTCAAAAAGGTAAAAAGATGGTTTGGCATCAAACCCAAATTTTAACATAATTGTTTAATATATAAATTCAATTTCATAATTTATTATCAAATTTGGTTGGGGTCATAGCAATCATTATTGTGACTGTTTTGTCAAATTTCCACTTTTCAAAGATAACATTTCTGAGATTGATCACAAAAAAGGGAAAAAAAGGCAATAAGGCAGAACTAGTCTAATTTGACAAACACACTTAAATTGGAAAAAATTCAACCAAAGCCTAATAAATTCAAATTATTTTCCACCAAAGCTTTGTCAAATAATTGATTAGCATCAACTTGTTGGAATAATTGAACAATAACTAAAAGAGGTTTATAAGTATAATAAAGATTAATGATGCTATTATACAATACTGGTCTATGCACAAATCAACCAGTGCCAAAGCTGTGTAGTTCAAATTTTTCTCAATGAAAAGTTCCAGTTAACTAGAATTAAAGATAATAATCATACAAACAATTATCATATGAATCTATCTCATTAAACATAACAAAGAATGGAAAACTATCATTACCAGAGAGAAGATGGAAGACTCTTCTTTCTGAACCAGGCATTTCTCCTTCATCCCTTGCCTTGCTCGTGTGCTCGGTCACTCTCCGTTCTTAAGTCAAAAACCAAGTAAATCTGCCGGGAAGTAGGTTGTATTATCCTTGTGAATATGGTAGGCTTCGAGGTTTCAGTAAGGATAAGCAAGTAATCGTCGACTGGGTGCTGGAGGGGCTAATCCAGGGATGTCCCGGATGTCTTTGTTATGTGGGTTTACAATCTGCAAATCCAAAAGTTAACGCAGTTTTAGCCTCAAGATATGTCATTGCACCAAATATCAATGATAAAGCCTTATGAAGAAGTGAACAGTGGGTTCCATCAAATAGTACATCTCCAATTCTGAAGTCTCTATAAATTGACGCCTTTAATTTCTATCACTATCATTGCTGCTACCAACTGGGACTAAAGTTGAAAGTCGTATCTCTAGTAAAGACCCTTCGGGAACACATTTCTAACAAGTGAATGGTAATGCTGCATTCATGACAAAATAATGGAAATGCAAGTTGCTTACATGAAACTATTCATCGGAATTTCCATAATTATCATATATCTCCTATTCAAAAATCAGCTACCCACCTTTAGCTGCACTTTCCCATGTGCTACTGTGACTTTTATATGCAGTACTTCATAATTGGACTAGCTAGTGAACATTCATAAAATACAGCACTAACATTGGATGTATAAGAAAAGCCTTTGTTAGGATAACTAGCAATAGCACTTTTTTTTTGGGAAAACTAGAAGTTTAATTATGCTATGTTAGACACTTCATCTGCTAATGCGCTGAAGTACCTCTAATGATAGTTTGAAGTAGGTCATTAGGCTCTCTAATAGCTTTATAGTTAAAAGGTACAAGAAATTGTACCATGAAATGCTAGATGGGCACATAAATAGAGCAACAAATGTAATTTACAGTATTGTACTAACATTGTCAAGTACAAGACCGCTACAGTTTAGCAAATTGGGTGAATTTGTAGGTGGCAAACTAAGTACGATTGATAAAATCCAACATGATGCTTGGATATAGTTTACTATGCAAATATATTTGATAAATAATACTAACGTGAGGACTGAGGAATGTTAAAGGGCATGAAAAACAAATGCATTTGGTAACACTACACAAGAAGGGGAAAGACATCTGACCTTCACAATAATGATTGCTATGACCCCAATCACAATCAGAAAGAGCAAGGCCATAATACAACGATCAGTTGCAACCTAAAGAACGATCTTATTTAGAGTCACAGGATGACATAAAAAGAAAAGGTAATGACAGAGGGATTGTACAATTTAGAAATTGACCTGCCTACCGAGTTCCTTGACCAATTGTGTAGCCTTCTTTATTGAAAAATGGATTGAGTCTAGCTCATTGACTATCCGGCTCATTTGTTCAGTCTGGGCAAGCAGGCAAATATAAGACATAGGACAAAGCAAGGGCAACAAATGAATATAAAATTACGGTCTTGCATCTGAAACATGTCAGTTTTCTCCAAATAATATACCTGAGCCTTCAGTGCTGCAGCAGTCTCAGTTCCAACATTTACAGTTTCATGAACCACCTGTGGAGAAAAGAGCATGTAAAAGCCATTCTACAGAACAATGAAGCAAGTAAAAAACCCTAGTTCACAGGAGACGCTTCTCAAATGGCATCATATGCCTTGCTTTAACTAGCTCCTAATAGACTAATATACCAATGAGCATTATGCACAAACGGAACCGTCACTATTTAATCTACTGTCTAAGATACCATAAAACTTCATTGCTCATTTAGTGGTTTCAAATCCTATTGACAAAATATTGAGGATTTGTTTCGGAACCTCGATAACAGCATTTTACTTATAACAACAAAATCCATCACTATAACAGCATATTCTTAGTAAAATTACCCCTCTATAACAGTCTTACTCAATTAGTAATTTATCTTAATTTGCAATTTCCCATTTTTGTTGCCAGACATTTATTTTCATAATAAAAAAAGTACTACTAATGTTTTTCTCCATTATGTTCAGCATTCACTATTGTATCTTCTTTTCCATACTTGATTTTATTATTATACTTTGCTTGAGCCGAAGGTCTATCAGAAACAGTCTCTCTACCTTCACAAGGTAAGGGAGTAAGGTTACGCACACCTCCCCAAACCCCAACTTGTGGGATTATACTCGTTTGATCCAGATTTCATTTACTCCTTTTGCTATAATTGATATTGAATCGATGTTATAGTCAACCTTAGCTTGGGAATCCATTAGTCCAAAACATTCACAGAAAAAGCAAATGATAGCATTCCATGAAGTATGATATTGCAATGAGTAAAAAATGATGTTAGAGGTGATGCCCTTTTTCGGTATCAAACCAAATCTCAGCTAAGTTCCACATTAAGTTCCCAATTGAGTGATATGAATCTAGACTGTCCTATTTTTTTACTAACTTTAATCCAAAAAGGGATTTGCACTTGACCAAATACAGAACAAGCCAGGTCCGACTCAATCGTGATTAGAACTCCCAAGACACTATCAAATATCTCCCAAGAAACAACAATCTCCAAAACTGAAAAATGGAAATAAAATGAAAAGAAACAAAATGTTTCTCATCTAAAAGGTACGGACACATTTTAAGCAAGGACCATAATAGTGCTTCATTTCTTTATCGTAGATGTTTCATTTCTTCATCGTATAATTTGTTAGTCTGGAAATGGCGGGAAGGGCAACTAAAATCATCATGAACCAACTGGTGATATGGTTTGAGATTCATCTTAGCAATACAAAAAATAAAATTAATGATATACCAACCTTTTTTGACCTCTCAATGGCTTCATCTGTCTCATCCATCATCCTATTTCCTTGATCCATCAGCTGTTGATTGCTCATATCTGCAATGTTATATCAGCACTCAGAAAGTTATATAGGAATAATTGCTTTGAAAATTATTTTAAAACATATGTATAAGGAATAATCAAAAATCAATGAGGTCAAAGTTCCATTGCAAGTTGTCAAAAAATGTGGTGTATGTATATGCGCATATGTATGGAAGAAAAAAAAAGTCATTCATATATCAGATTGCATCGCGACAACATACACGACAACCTAGTCTCTACTTTCAGATTTGTCTTAAATAATTCCGAACATCTGAACCAGACAAAAGAATGTCACTCTGAATCACACCCCTCTTGACCATACTTTTCATTTCATTAGCTTTGGCATTTAATTGTGCTTCCCATACAAATATCACGTATATAGAGGATGCATCTTTGATTAAATTACAGTCTTCCGATCACCACTATGCAATTTGACTTGTGGCAATTCAAAAAGTGAAGGTTAAATCGTACATTGGTTTAATGGTGAGGAAGATAAGGCGTCTAGTGTAACTTTAATTTTGACACTAACCATAAGCCCAAAAAATTGGAAATTTTTTGTTTCTAATAGTTTGAGTTATGAGACATTTTCAGCAATTGTAGAAAGACGCTTATTATAATTTGGAATTATGCAAAGTAACCTTCTAAATTGTGTATCAATCTCAACCAGACCCTACCAGCAAGAACTGGTATTCTTTCAACGACAGCTTCCACTACCCCATTCCACCAACAAATAACAGAAAAGAAACCTCAAAACCAGCTCTTCAGCTGAGAAACAAGTGAGAACAATAAAAAAAGATAGGACTACTAATCATCAGATGAGAGCCAAGAAGAAATACATCGTATATCAGTCCAAAAGAAAGCATTATATATGTCAAAATTCAAAATGCAGCACAAAAGAAGAGAGTGATAAGAGAGAAATGAAGGATGAATAAAATTAAAAATGCAAAAGTGAAAGATCTGCTTACTTGAAGCTAGCAAGCCATTCTCTTCAGCAAACCCTTCACCGGGACCCTCAAAAAGATCTACTCGCTTGTTCTCAATATTGCTTGCGTATCTAGAGAATCACATACATAAGAATTAAGTCTACAATACAGAGCAATAAGAGAAACAATATACAACAAAACCAAAAAGTTGGGGTTTTCTTGTTTGTCTGAATGCGAACACAAGCTCTAGTTCACTTTATCAATAAAGAAAAACATAAGTTCTACTTCTGTATGTTCAAAGGAAAAACAGTCTTAGTGTGTGTCTGGTATGGAGGAAAACATTTTCATTCCTATGCAAGTTTCATAAAAATTAGAAAAATGGCTTCCCTAGTGAAAGTAGGGAAAACAAGTTCCATATGTCATTCCAGGTTCATTGTCTCCTCCCCACCCCATCCCACTCTCATAGTGTTTTGCTATATTACATATAAATGCTTGCGGAATAGTATTTTTTTTTGCTTACTTACCTAACACTAGAAAATAAGTAAGAAATTCACTTGTTTTCCAAGAAAATATTTTCTAGGAAAACCATTTTCCATGGAAAGCATTTTCTTTTGTACAAACACACCCTTAATCTTTATTCTTTAACCCGACTTGAGTAGTAATACTTAGCAGTAAAAAAGTATAATCTTAGACCTCTATGTTTATTTCCAGCCTCTAGGCTCTCACCAAATTCACCTACCTAGAAAACTGAAGACTAACTAATAACATGAATAATCCACGTCTTGAAACAGAATTTATTGTCAATTTCTTCAACTAGTATCACAATCTAAGAAGTATATTTGAGTTTGAATAACTCATAAATAAGCCGGAAACCTTGTACTATGTCCAAGTCAGGAACCTCACGTGAATATACAAGTGACATGCTATGTTCTTATCAGTTGTTAAATTTAATGATTCTAACTCTGCTGCGTACTCCTAGGTTCATTTGTGGGCATCAGCCTTGAGGAAAGAAAATTCATTTTTGTAGCCTTGCAGGCACATCCAAGGATATACTGTTTAAAGTATTGCATCCACTTTCATCAGCATTACAGTCTAACATCCAATCAAGCTGTCCTGGACGTAAGGGACTGCGATAGGACTTTTTAGGGAAGTAGAAGGGACCTTTCAATTTCTACAAGGCAAAGCTAACAATATAAAATTTGAAAGGCAGTTCCATGGTGGGAAAGATAAGACTCGTAATACTGTAATTTGTAAAGGTGCTAACAAACAACTCACTCTGGAACAAAAGAAGTATAATCCTTCTGCGCCAAGATATTTGAAGAAAGCATATATTTTGATTGATGAATCATTAAAAAAAGTAAATCAGTTCAAAAACCAACTGACTAATAAAATGAAGTAGAAAATGTGTAAAGCTAACCAATAAAACTTACTGTTTTTTCAGAGCAACATAAGAGTTCAACTCTTTGATCTGCAAAGGAAGACGAGAAAAGAAAGATCAGTTCAGAAAAAAGTAGATCCATTTACAGCCACCATGTCTTTCAAGTCTTTTCTTGCTTTTGACAAGTGATGACTATCCTGTTGTGGCTGATATTCTATTGCAGAACTAATTTTTAATGTTCAAAAAAAAAAAAAAAAGTAGATCCATTCAATGTGGCATCAACAATATACAAAAGCTTCCCAATGAACCTGACCATTGATTGTTTTTTCTCACTCAGCATCTTGGTAGTATCTGCATCACTTTTATATTCCAAATCCTTTACTTCTCTGTCAAACTCCTTGATAAGCCTGTCAAAGTAATTAGTCATCATTGCATGTCCAATTAATTATCTGTCAGTGCATGATTGTATATCAATATAGTTCAATTACCAGAATTTTCAAGGAAAAATAAAGGGAGACATCAACTAAAGGTTCTCCAAATCACTCTTGCATGCTTGTCATAATCCAAATTGACTACAAGGATTCCAATTACACACTAGAAACACTTCAATGCTTTTTCATTCCATTTGGATCTCAAAACTTTGATAGGAAAAAAACAAGACAAAAGAAAAAGGACAGCTCGGTACACAAACTATCCCATGTTAGTAGGGTACAGAGAAGGGACGCACCCCAAGGGTATGATGTAAACAGCCTACCCTAATGCAAGCATTAGTGGTTGTTTCTACGGCGAACCAGTGACCTATTGGTCTCACGGAGACACTTTATCGTTGCTCCAAGGATCCTGTTCATAATTAAAAAAATAACAAAACAATGGAAAGTAAATCAAATCCAACAACTTTATGTTTCTTCAACCATTTTGGATGTCTCAACTCTCAAGAACATAACACTAACCAATGGTGGCATCAAACAGAAGGAAAGCCCAGTGCATTAAGCATCTCGCTTTCATACAGGATTAGGAAGGGCCGCACCCCTAAGGATGTGATGTAGGCAATCAACCTTGATGCAAGCACCAATGACTGATTCCACAGTTCAAACACAAAGACAACTTTAATATTTCTCCAAGGCTCCTCTTCAAACAGGAATAACCAGGAAATTGAGGATCACTGTTCTTGTTGCGGAGAGATCGAAAAGTGATTATGGTTGCCAATCAATGTTCTTTGTTAAGTTCATCTCTCTCAGAAGCTCAAAACTTAATTAGCGTGGAGATGAAAACGGTAAATGAGAAAACCTAGATAGACAAATCTTCTGTTTCGGAATCGTTGATGAGAGACAGCTTTTTTCTGTTTGTTTTCTCACATATCTTTTGAGGATTGTTTCCTATAAACAATAATGTTTTCTTCACCCGTTTCCTCAAATTTTCCCTGACTAACTTATTTTGTCTTTCTTTATATATAATGGTAGCGTCTAGGACAACTTGTGCGCAACTCGACTGTTCTCACTTCCACCAATACAGGTATCAGATATCTTTTTCACTAAGGTTTAGGCAAATGAGAAGAAATCACCAAGTGTTTTTATCTCTTGTGGGACTTGAACTCTAGTCTCCAAGTTTTGCACCCACTTTATTGACCTTTGGGTACTCTTCCTGACTAATTTCTTAGCATCCAATTGCAGAAATACACCTTGGGTAACCACTTTTCCTTTCATCTGCAATTTCCAAGTTCCAAAACTAGCTACATGATCCAAACTTACAAGTAATATAGTTTGGCATTCTACAATCAACCTGACGTACATCTTACAATGCAAAGTTAAGCAGGAAGTTCATGCAAAATACTGTATTTGTTTTCCTCTGAGTACTGAAAAGGGAATCACAGTTATTTGGAATCTCATTGAACGATCAACTGAGACAGTTTGTTAACATGAAACAACTTCATATTGATCTCACTAATCAGAATTCTGAAAATATCAGAATTTGCAAAAAATATGATGCAAAAGTTAGATTCTTTTCCATTTTTATCCAACAGATTACAAGGAGATCTTCGTACATCAGCTAAAACCCTCATGGCTCTTTAAACTTTTGCAAAGGTGGGAGCTCCTAGGAGGAGGGGTAAAAAAGAAAAAGTGGCATATGGTATTAAACTACATTACTTTGTCATTTACTGGAACGTGACAATTCCTGACAGGTATTTTTTGTTTCTTTTAAGTTCAAAATATGTATCATTTGGACACAATTCGAACTGCAATCAACTCCACCTGCTTGAACTTCACATTTTATAGGAGCATACATTGCCCATTCAGCGCCAACTCAAATAAAGGACGGTTCCGGAGGTTGACCAGGCAGAGTAAAACTAGTCAATTAATGAAAAAAATTCACAATATTGAAGTGAAATGGATATGGAGGACTCGTACAGCCAATCCCAGCAAGTAAGCACCTTTATTGACAATTTCTCTGTCTAAAATCCTATTCATGAAAGCAAAAAGATAATTTTTTTCTTCTACATCAAAAACAAAGTTCACCATTTTACAGTAAATGCAAATGCAGATTGCAAAAATTAAACACATTGATAAATCACCAAAAGGGATCTGCAATGAATACCTCTTACATTCTCGCATCTTTCCTGTTAGCTCCTCCAACTGCCTGCTCTGCCTATTCGAATCCTTAATCTTCTCTAATTTCTGAAACCCATTTCTAAAAACACAATACAAATACCCAAACAAACAAAAAAATCCACATCAATCAACACTTGCGATACATTTTTTATATATATAAATATGAGAAACGCAACAAAAATTGCTTACGAAAGAGCTCGAAAAATATCCAAAATCTGTCCTTCGATTTCCCCAAGCTCCTCGCTAAGGCCAGACAACGAAGCCATTCCTCAATGTAATTGGCAACAAAATCACAATAAACACAAACAATGACGATCCTCAAAACATTGCAAAAACAAACGAATTAATAATCAGATCGGAAAATTTCACGAATTTGAAACTTTCCGTTGTTCCAAATTCGATTATCACACAATGCAGATTCAAATCGGATCAAAAAAAATTGAAAAAAATGATCGGATCTGATTACGGATCTGATGAAAGTTGAGATTATAGGGTTTGAAATTTTTTGATTTTTTGATTATTACATAGAAGAAATGAGAAGGCCACAATGTATGAGCTGTTCTCGTGAATTTGCAGGCATTTTTTTTTTCAATATTTTTATATTTTCGGCGAATATTTTTGAGAATTTAAAAGCTTGAGCGTTTTGGAGGGGTTTTTGAAGAAGGTTTTTAAAAAAAGAAAAAAAAAAAGGAAAATAGGAATGGTAATTATTAATTAGTCAAAATTAGTAATTAGTGTAATTAATTAGTACACTAATTAATAGCAATAGTAATGTTAACCGATGTTTTAGGAAGTTCAATTTGGGGTTGTCTGAAAATGATTGGTGGGGTCCACCATGCGTTTACTTTGTTTCAGATTTTCAGGTAGTTGTTGTGTGTAATTAAGGGTGTGTTTGGTATGAAGGAAAATGTTTTCCAATTTTCTCATGTTTGGTTGGGTTAAATGTTTTCCAAATCAACTCATTTTCTTCAAATTTAAGGAAAATGACTTCCCTTCAAAACTTAAGGAAAACGTTTTCCAAAATTCTCTTCCAACTTCAAACTATAATATTTTTTTTTTGAAAAAATCAATTTATTTTGTCCCTACCCTCAAACCAGCCCCCCAACCAACCCCCCAAAAAAATAATAATTTAAAGCTTGTTTTTAAATTCAATTTTTTTACCCACCCTCATCCCTACCCCTACCCCCACC
>JAJOOR010013650.1:0-23207 GCA_036250505.1 Solanum acaule | reverse complement strand
CTAAATGTTCTTGAAGTTTCTCTAAAAAGGCATGATGCATGGTTTCCAACTAAATGTCCTTTTATAAGCATGTTTTTGCATGGTTATCATACTTAGTGCATTCTTGTACTAACATCATTCTTCTTCATCTTTTACACCAAGTGTAGGTTGTGGTGGCTAAAGGATCTTTCCTAGAAATGATGAGCTTGGCTTACTATTCCCAAGTTCGGGTGTGTCCTCAAAGATTCAAGGACATTTATGTTAAAGAGTTTCCTTAAGTTCAATGTACAAGATAGTAGTTTCTTTTGTATTGTAAGGGATGTGTCCCTCTTGTGCTGTAGTCATGTTTTAAGATGGCTACCTTGAGACGTAGTATTCCGATTTTGTATTAAAGGTTTTAATGAGGTGACCTTTTAAGTCTTGTGTTATATTATGAAAGTTTTAAATTTTCCACTATTTTTCTATGATAAATGCTATGACGAAAGCTAAGGGCTTGTATAAGACCTCCGAGAGGTCGAATACGCCGGTAACGACTAGGGGGTGCTCTCGGGTCGTTACAATTGACACCCCGAGCACCAGCCCCCATGACATTTTTGGATAAAATGTCAAGCTGTGTCATGATCTTGGCCATATTTTGGTCTCTCTCATAATCTATTTCAATATGCTCCTTAGTTAGCTTGAAGGTGAGAGGAGAGACTTGGTCTTCGCGAGTGTACCACGCTCTGTTGATAGTTGTTATGCCATCTAAAAGTTGGGTTGCTACTGCATTAAGCCTCCAGGCGAAAGTTGGTCAACAACCCCTTTTTTTACCGAGTCCAAACTCTGATAAAAGTACTGTAGCAGCACATTATCGGGTAAACCATGGGTAGGGCATTAAAGCACCAACTTTTTGAACCATAACGAAGTCTCGTACAGAGGCTCTCCTTCCAGACGCTTAAAGCTCTAAATGCTATCCCGAAGGGTCATCATCTTCGAGGGAGGGAAAAATCGTACCTAAAATGCAGTTACCAATTCCTCCCAGGAAATGATGGATTCACGTGGCAACTCGGCCAGCCATTTATATGCCTTTCCCATCAACGAGAAAGGGAATAATCTTAATCGGACTGACTCCTGAGAGATGTTTTTGAAAGACAATGGTTTGCACACATCCACGAAGTTCCAAAGATGCTCGTGAGGATCCTCGTGAGCCAACTAGCTGAAAAGTCCCTTTAGTTGCAAGAGTTGCAACATAGTGCTCGTTATGTGGAACACTGCATTTCCCTCTGCTGGAGGTAACTGGATGGCTCCAATACCTCCCATGAGATGAGGACCATTGATGTTGGGCTCTTGGCATCGTTGAGATTTCCGATATCATCTTGGTGGCCCACTTGGCAACCGTTGCTACCGTTAACACTCCTACTTTCTGAAATATTCACACACAAGCAAACAAAACAAAACTAAAAATTAAGTGAGCAAACGACAACTAATAAGAACAAAAATGTTACTAAACTAAGAATTGTCAAATAACACCACTCCTCGGCAGCGGCGCCATTTTGATGTTTGCGTAATCAAGACACAACTTCCAATGCAAATGTCTACGATAGTACAATAGTAAAGTAACCCAACCTAGGGTTGGGGTGGAGTCCCAAGGGAGTGGGCTAGAGAATTAGTAGAAAAATAAAATTTAGTTCTAATTAGTTATAGCTAAAGTCATTACCGAATATAAACATGTTAAATCTAAGGGGGTGACGCGAGCGTCAAATAACAATGGGATTTTTTTTGTCACAAGTAAGTAGAAACAACAAAAATGTAAAGAGTGCTAATCAAGGAATTCGGGTTCTTGGGATGTGATAGGAATACGGGAAAAACTAAACTATTGGGTACATGCTTTTGACAATAAATCTGTTGAATATTTGTGACTAGGGTAGACTATAGAGGGGGTAAATTCTCTCTCGAGCAACTTACCCCAAATCAATTAGGTTCCTCTCGGACACCCACTAACCACATGAAGAGCAGCCTCTGCCTTAGCCCACTCACTCTCTCGAGCTGAGTGTGTGAGAATGAGACTAGGGTTCACTCTCTCGATTTAAACCTCATGTGGACCCAATCCCACCGGCCATCAATTTAGTACTCTTAGTTTTACGACCTCTCTCTCAAGTAAATCGAAAATACAAAGGTGAAATCGTATTTGCAACTACAATTTCATTAAGTTCCACCACAACTACTAAATGAAATCACATCTAAACAACAAATAAATCATCAACAAGCAATTCCCAACAGATAATCTAACCCATATTCACAAATCCACACCCCAAGAATTGGGGTTTTAGCTAAACATGTAAAAGATATAGAAATTTATACCAAAATGAGTTTGCATTCAAATGGGTATGAAGATTTAAGTCTCAAAACAAGCCAAGATTGAAGAATCCACAAGACCCAAGTCCAATCTGTTGGAGTTGAAACCCTTTGAACCTTCAAGTTCTTCAAAACTCTCTCCAAACTTAGAACTAAAAAGTCTATATTAAAAATTCTATATTAAAAAATCTGATACTAAGCTATAACATTTCAACGAGTATTTATAGTTTTCAAAAATCTGTGCTGCAGCGGATCATTCGGCGTCGTTAGTCGGGGTCGCCGATCATCTGTGTGATCTGCCCTTTGGTCTAGTTCATCACCGTCTTGCATTAGCCTTCAGCATCGTCATGTTTGGAACATTGGGAGACATAGTACAGCTTTGCGGAACTTCTCGGTGATACGCCGACTGCTCCCTTTCACCACCGATTTGATCCTTTCCTTCAGGGGCTCAGCATACTGGAACAAAAGGTGAGGATAAGTCCTCTTGGCAACTAGCCAAATGGGTTCGGCAATTATCAGATCTTCATTTCTTTGAACTTTTAGCTACTTTTGTTCTTGTTTGCTAAGTAGTGTCCATGCTTTCCCTCAAACTTCAAATACCTCAAACTTAAGGGTTTTCAACAGATATTGAGACAAAATATGAATTTGAGGACACTAATTCTATCAACATATAGCCCTAAATGAGAATTTGTGGACTCATCATAGGCCCACCCACTATCCATGGGTGGTGGTCTCGTAGGTCAACACAGTCTTTAAGTGTTTAGTTTTTAGTTAGGTGTTTAGAGGTTTAAGTTAGTAATTAATTAGGGGTTAAGGTAGGCCAGTTAGTTAGTTATTTAACCACTTATATAATCTTAATATTCCCCTAACACTAAGTCATTAACTCATTCATCTATGACCCCAAATCCTCTCCAAGAAATTCTCTCTTTAGAAGAAGAAAAAGAGAAAGAAGAGGGCAGAAACCTAGGTCAATTTTCACCATTGAAGCAAGATTTCTTTAGGAATTTGAATCAAGGTATGTTTAGCTTATTCATCTATAGGTTCTTCCCCCATAGAGCCCCCTAAGTTTTCCCCCAGTTGTGAAGTGAAAAACACAATTCTAGCTAGGGTACATTATGGGTACAATTTGGGTATGATTCCAATCTAAGTAGTTAATACCCAATTATGATTGATTTATCTTTGTTTAGTGATATAATGATAAATTCATGTGATTTCTATGGTAAACCCTAGTCTAAATTGATGAATGTGATATTTGTGGGTTTATGCCATTAGAGGTGAAATTGAAGGTTCATGAGTGACCTTCCTAAATCAATGTAATGAGTAGTAATTGATCAAGAGTAGGGATACCTAGACATGAATTGAACTAGACTCTATACTACATGATTGATCTTGACTTGTAAAGTTGAAATTGAACCTTTAAGGATGAATTGTGGCTAGAATCACCTAGTAATGAAGAATGTGATTGACTGCCTTGTAATCTAGGTTCATAATATGTTTCCATGGTGTGGAGTCATTGATAATTAAGACTCATAGTTGTGAATGTTGATATCTAGGGCTTAAGAGTGAAGGTAAAATTATTAACTATAGATGTTAAGGCCTTGAGAGTAAAATCTACATGGGAGTACAAGGCTAATGAATAGAATTGTAATGAAGGATCTTTACCTACCTAACTTACCTTATGAATTATAGATGGTACGAAGTGATAGAATCACTTACGTCATGATGATATCCTTGTCTAATATAGAATTCTAGACATGATGTTAGGCATGAAGATGAACTTAACATGACAGACTTCTCACATAGTAATGGTTCTAGGGTTGAAGGTCTTCTCTTACCTAATTGAACCCAAGGCTAGAGAGCCTTTATACCTAGGTCATGGATTGTGATAGTTCATCACACATGGTCTAAAAGAGGTATTAGCATGGATTGGTTGTCAAGAACATCTTTCCATAAACTTAGTCAAAGTAGAGACTTAATGATTATCTTGTGGGATTTATGCCTAGCATCGAGTGAATATTGAAATGAGATGGAGGTTCCCACCTAGTTGAGTTTGGGATTTCATGGAGGTTCCCACCTAGTTTAGTTTGGGCTTCCCACATGGGATCTCTCACCTTGAAGAGTATGGATTTCCCCAAATGTGTCTCATGAGATGGAAGCCTCAGCTAGTGGAGTTTGGGTTTCTAGTAGCAATCTTTGTATCCCATAACTACATGCCCCTTAGGAAAGTTAGCTAGTGGATCCGACTAAGCTAATAAACTGGTCCTACCTTAGGCACATGGACCAACCCTTGATGGTGTGGGTAACACCATGGGAGATCATGTGATAACTGATGTGTTCTCATTTTGTTTAAGGCTATATCCCAATTAAACAAGATTAGTAATGAACTAAGATTATGCTTTAAGTAGCATCTCCAAGGGTTCAAGCTTGATGAACTAAGATGTACCTAGTGTAGTATCTCTTAGGGTTCAAAACAATAAGGAACTAAGATAGACTTAGTATAAAAGAGGGCTAGTCCCTAATTGAGGAACATGAGTATGATGACCTAAAGAAATACTTAGTATGAGTAGTAGTATGGGATGTTACTCATGCATTGCACAAGTATGACTAAAGGTTACCTAATAAGTGTTGTCTTACATGAGTTATGCTTGATGGATTGTTGTTATAGATGCCTTCCAATATATGATTGACTAAAGGTGATAGTTCCCTTGTCTACATGAAGTAAGCCAATAGTGATACCAAAAGAGGGTGACTATGACTAGGATGACTTCAAGGTTATGCTTAGTGTGAAGGGTAGTATGGGATGCCTTTCACTAGTGTGCCTTGAGGTTACTTAGAAGTATGGTTCCCTTATGGTAGAAAGGCTTAAGACTTAACCATGCATATAGACTATGATTAAGATGACCAAAAAGGGATACTTGGTTTGGCTGGTATTATGGGATGCTATTCACGCTTTGCACATGTATGATTTTGAGGTTACTTGAGAATGGTTCTATTATGGTGTTGATGACTAAGAGTGAATTATGCTTGTTATGATTATGACTTAACTGTTATGCTCATTTATTGTGTTTTATGTAGACTTATGATTATATGATGCGTATGTTGGATATTATGCTATGACTATGTTATTATCTCTTATGCTTATGTCTTATGTTGACCAACCATTTTGAGATGCTCCTATGATGTTGTGCTAGATTTCATACTTGGTATATTTTGTACTAACACATGTTGCCTACATTCTAATCAAATGTAGGGTTTCGGAGATTGAGTTGCTTTGGAGGCTAGGTTTCTATGGTGCAAGAAGAGTTGAAGATTTGGTGAGTCCTCATAGCTTCAATCACAAACCCATTATTCCTTTATGTCATTTCTTTATGTTTTAGACTTTGTATGCGATGCGTCCCAAGACTTTATTCAAGAGTTTAATCGATGTTTTGAGACAAAGATGTAGTAAAGGCTTTCGCTTGATTTTATGAAAATGACTCCGATTGTAAAAGTTTTAAATTTTCCCATTTTTTATTTCTATTACCTATGTTATGATGCTAAGGTCTTGTATGAGACCCCTTAGGGGTCAAGTATGCCATGTTACGTCTATGGGGTACCCCTGGGTCGTGACAAACTTGGTAATCGGAGCACAAGGTTTAGAATGGTTCTAGGAATGTCTCAAACCACATCTAGTAGAGTCTTGTTCATAAATGTGAAGCGCGCCACATTTATGAATAGAAGGCTATTGGATGTTTAGGAAATCCTACTTCTTCATTCTCTATGTCGTGCCATAAAGTTTGGCTTTCGTAGGCCCTTTTTCTTATCAACCTTCGTCAAGGAGGTATGAGTGTTCAAGAATATTCCCTAAAATTCACTAAGTTGTCCAAGTATGCTTCGTCTTTGGTGGCGGATTCTAGGGATGAGATAGATAGGTTTGTGACGGGTGTGTCTAGTTTGGTAAGGAAAGAATGTCGTTCGACAATGCTTCATAATAATAAGGATATATCCCATCTTATGGTGTATGCTCAACAAATGGAGGATGAGAAACTCCAAGACAAGAATAGGGAAGTGAAGAGACCTAGAACCGGTGATGGGGATTTCTCCAATGCTAGCTCCGATGGATATGGTCAACCTAGGACCCAACAAAAACTTTCCAACCAAGAGAGGGTGTCTAAACCTAAGCCTCTAAGAGGGAGTAATAGTGAATTCGTGTTGCTTAAGCCTACTTGCTCCTAGTGTGGAAGAAAGCATTATGGTGAGTGTCTAGCCGGAAAGGAGGGGTGCTATGGTTGTGGTAATGAGGGTCACAAGAAGAGAGATTGTCCAATCCTTAGGGCTAAAGGGAGGGAGGCCAAGTCCAATGCTCCCAAGTAATCATAGGTTTTATGCTCTCCAATCTAGAGAAGATCAAGAGTGATCTCCTTGTGTCCCTTCCGGTATGTGCTTTATGCTTTAGTAAATTTCTAGATTCCTTCTCTTTGGTGACTTGTTATGATGGACTTTGAGGTTATTTTTAGCATAAATGATGTTTAAAAAAGTTGGTATAGGCTTACTCCCAAGGGGGAGATAGTGTGCCTACCTAATAGGGTTATTGTATGCTTTATGTGTTGCCATGATTTCCTTATATGCATTTTCATGAAAATGCCTAGGTCTTGTTAGACATGACTTATATGCATTGTTTTCCTCAAGTTGTAGTGCATTTGAGTAGAATTTTATATCAACTTCATGAGTTGAATAATGAGCATGCCTTAGTTTTAGAGTTGAAAGATTCCTCCTTGAAATAGATGCTTTTTGAGAGTAAATTGCATTTAGGCTCCATGAATGTATTTTGATCATGTTTTAGTTAGGAGATGATAGTTTCTCCTTGAAAATGAGTAAATTTGGAATTTCATACATTTTTGGTTGGTGGTTGTAGTTCCTACTCCCTTGTGTTGCATTGAATGAGTTTAGTTTGGAATTGAAGTTTTCTTGCTTGGTTGTGTGTATTTAGAAGTAGTGCATGCATAATGGGCTGCTAGTTTAGAGTTGTGACTTTAAGAAGTGTTTGGAATCGTCATTCGAGGACGAATGATCCCAAGGGGGAGATAATGTAACACCCCGGAAACTAGTAAGTTGAACTAGAGAGTCTTAGAGCTTTTTGTAAGAGTTTTGGAGTGTTCTATGAGGGTTAAAACTCATAAAAATGATTCCCATACTTAGAATGGAGGCTTAGGGGTTAGGGATTCAAGGTACGACCCCCAAGGACCACCCAAGGGGTCCTTGAAGAGGACCTCAAAACATCCCAAAAAGCTGTCAAAAAAACAGTCCGCTCACGCTTGGCACCTACTGGCCGTAGGTGGACCCACGCCCCGTGGGTTGGGGTCGTGGGTCAAGGCCTGCCAATTTGAGCCTCTGACCAGCACCTATGGAGGTGCAGTACGCCCCGTAGGCCCACCCACGGTCAGTGGATGGTGGTCTCGTAGGTCAACACAGTTTTTAAGTGCTTAGTTTTTAGGTAGGTGTTTATGGGTTAAGTTAGTAATTAATCAGGGGTTAAAGTAGGTCGGTTAGTTAGTTATTTAACCACCTATAGAAGCTTAATAGGCCCCTAAAACTAAGTCATTAACTCATTCATCTAAGACCCCAAATCCTCTCCAAGAAATTCTCTCTCTAGAAGTGATAAAGAAGAGAAGGAAGAGGGCAGCAACCTAGGTCGATTTTCACCATTGAATCAAGATTTCTTTAGGGCTTTGAATCAAGGTATGTTTAGCTTATTCATCTATGGGTTCATCCCCTATAGAGCCCCCTAAGTTTTCCCCCAATTGAAAGTCAAAAACCCAATAGTAGTGAGGGTTCTTCTTACATTGTGGGTAGAGTTTGGATATGATTACAATCTAGTGGATAATACCCAATTATGATTGATTTAGCTTTTTTTAGTGATATTATTATGAATTCATGTGATTTCTATGGTAAACCCTAGTCTAAATTGATGAATGTGATATTTGTGGGTTTATGCCATTAGAGGTGAAATTGAAAGTTCATGAGTGATCTTCCTCAATCAATGTCACGAGTAGTAATTGATCAAGAGTAGGGATACCTAGACATGAATTGAACTAGACTCTATACTACATGATTGATCTTGACTTGTAAAGTTGAAATTGAACCTTTAAGGATGAATTGTGGCTAGAATCACCTAGTAATGAAGAATGTGATTGAATGCCTTGTAATCTAGGTTCATAATATGTTTCCATGGTGTGTAGTCATTGAGAATTAAGACTCATAGTTGTGAATGTTGATCACTAGAGCTTAAGGGTGAAGCTAATATGATTAACTATAGATGTTAAGGCCTTGAGAGTAAAATCTACATGTGAGTACAAGGCTAATGAATAGAATTGTGATGAAAGATATTTACCTACCTAACTCAGCTTATGAATCATAGATGGTAGGAAGTGATAGAATCACTTACGTCATGATGATATCCTTGTCTAATGTAGAATTCTAGACATGATGTTAGGCATGAAGATGAACTTAACATGAAAGACTTCTCACATAGTAATGGTTCTAGGGTTGAAAGTCTTCTCTTACCTAATTGAACCAAAGGCTAGAGATCCTTTATACCTAGGTCATAGATGGTGATAGTTGCTCACACATGGTCTAAAAGAGGTATTAGCATGGATTGGTTGTCAAGAACATCTTTCCATAAACTTAGTCAAAGTAGAGACTTAATGATTATCTTGTGGGATTTATTCCAAGCACCGAGTGAATATTGAAATGAGATGGAGGTTCCCACCTAGTTGAGTTTGGGATTTCATGAAGGTTCCCACCTAGTTTAGTTTGGGCTTTCCACATGGGATCTCTCAACTAGAAGAGTTTGGATTTCCCCAAATGTGTCTCATGCGATGGAAGCCTCACCTAATGGAGTTTGGGTTTATAGTAGCAATCTCTGTATCCCATAACTACATGCCCCTTAGGAAAGTTAGCTAGTGGATCCGACTAAGCTAACAAACCGGTCCTACCTTAGGCAAGTGCACCAACCCTTGATGGTGTGGGTAACACCTTGGGAGATCATGTGATAACTCATGTGTTCTCATGTTGCTGAAGGCTATATCTCAATTAAATAAGATTAATAATGAACTAAGATTATGCTTTAAGTAGCATCTCCAAGGGTTCAAGCATGATGAACAAAGATGTACCTAGTATAGTATCTCTTAAGGTTCAAAACAAGAAGGAACTAAGATAGACTTAGTAAAGTGTCTCCTAGAGTTCCCATGCTTATAAAAGAGGGCTAGTCCCTAATTGAGGAACATGAGTATGATGACCTAAAGAAGTACTTAGTATGAGTAGTAGTATGGAATACTACTCATGCATTGCACAAGTATGACTAAAGGTTACCTAATGAGTGTTGTCTTACATGAGTTATGCTTGATGGATTGTTGCTATAGATTCCTTCCAAGATATGATTCACTAAAGGTGATAGTTCCCTTGTCTAAATGGAGTAACCCAATAGTGATACCAAAGGAGGGTAAATATGACTAGGATGACTTCAAGGTTATGCTTAGTGTGAAGGGTAGTATGGGATGCCTTTCATGCCTTGCACAAGTGTGCCTTGAGGTTACTTAGAAGTATGGTGCCCTTATGATAGTAAGGCTGCATGCATATAGACTATGATTAAGATGACCAAAAAGGGATACTTTTCTTGGGCGGTATTATGGGATGCTATTCATGCTTTGCACATGTATGATTTTGAGGTTACTTGAGAATGGTTCTATTATGGTGTTGATGACTAAGAGTGAATTATGCTTATTCTAATTATGACTTAACTTCTATGCTCAATTATCGTGTCTTATGTTGACTTATGATTATATGATGCTTATGTTGGAGATTATGCTATGACAATGTTATTATCTCTTATGCTTATGTCTTATATTGACTAACCATTTTTAGATGCTCTTATGATGTTGTGTTAGCTTTCATACTTGGTACATTTTGTACTAACGCATATTGCCTACATTCGAATCAAATGTAGGGTTTCAAAGATTGAGTTGCTTTGGAGGCTAGGCTTCTAAGGTGCAAGAAGAGTTGAAGATTTGGTGAGTCCTCATAGCTTCAAGGATAAACCCATTATTCCTTTATGTCATTTCTCTATGTTTTAGACTTTGTATGGGCTGCATCCCAAGACTTTTATTCAAGAGTTTAATAGATGGTTTGAGACAAAGATGTAGTAAAGGCTTCCGCTTGATTTTATGAAAATGACTTCGATTGTAAAAGTTTTAAATTTTCCCATATTTTATTTCTACTACCTATGTTATGATGCTAAGGGCTTGTATGAGACCTCTTCGGGTCAAGTACGCCATGTTACATCTAGGGGGTACACCTGGGTCGTGACAATCAACAAGCTTAGCAAAAAAGAACAGCCCACACCTTATTTTATCTACTCTCTCGAGCTAGATAGGCAAAATTGAGATTAGGATTTACTCTTACGAGCTAAACCCATATCAACCCAATTACTACAATCATCAATTGAAACTTTGATTCTAAAACCTGTTTTTCAAGCAAGCCTTGAATTCTAAGTTTGAATTGCATTTGCAACTACAATTCTTAGTTTAAAACACATCTATCAATTAAACCCAGTTCAATTAAGCATTTAAATCAGTAATTAACTATACACATAAGCTAATTCAACCCATAACCACATGATCACACCCCAAGAATTGGGGTTTTAGCTAAACATCAAGAAAAGGTAAAAATTATTACCAACTAGATTGGCCATCAGCTAGGTAATAGTCGCCAAGCCTTTACAATGTTCCAAAGTTGTTAGATTCAAAAACCCAATTCCAAATCCTAATGTTTGAGCCTCAAAAGCTTCAAAGCCTACAATGGAACTCAAAAACTAAGAGAAAAACTCTAACTCTAAAACATGGGGTTTATAACTCTCTCGAAACTCTTCAAATTTCATTTAAAATTCCAATTTATAGTTGCCCAAAATTTGGCCTGAAAGACCATTGGGTGGAATAAGTCGGGCCTTGCCAAATAGGTTGGTAATTTGCCCCTTTCTTCATTCCATCGCCATTCTATATTGACCATTTGTCTTCTGGGTTCTGTGACTTTAGGCGATCAAAGTTGCCATCTCAGAGTCGTTAGGCGATCCGTCGATTGCTCATTAATGTCGCCAAGTTGGTTCTTCACCATGGCTAGTACGCTGGACCTTTAGGAAAGCTAAAGAGCCACTCAGCGGTTTGCCGAGTGGTCTTGGCGATCACTAGAATCGTTTTTCTTCACTTCGTCAGCTTGTTTGCTCCTTTTTGCCCGGTACTGTCCTTGCGTTGCTCCTTAGCCTTAAATGCTGCAAATCAACACTTTAACATCAGTTTAAAGCATAAATTAAGCATTTGATAACACTAAAACTATCAAAACAAAGCCCTCAATGACTCGAAATCTCAAGCTAATCACTCAATCGAACTACGAGGCCTACTGGGTACCTTTTATTTTTGTACTCATACTACACTCTGCATCTGTTTTCGTGATGCAGGTCCGAGCACCAGCTACCAACGTTTTGTGATATACTAGTCTCCATCTATATATATTGACTTGTCTTCTGCTTTTTTAGACATTCTTGTTTCTATGGTCCACTTTTAGGACTTGTACTCATTTTGTTAGTTGCTCAGTGCATGTGAATTCCTGGTTGTAGGAGGGATCTTTTTTTTTGTATATATAGTTTTGCTTGCTTCCTCTTCCTCATCTATGATTCCTATTATTTATGTTATTGTTTTAGTTTAAGTTTAGTTTTCTACCCTCAATCCGATTACTTGTAGTTCTGAGATACGGGTTTGCCTGCCTACTAGTGGGTTATAGTAAACGTTATCATGACTCGAGGAATCGGGTCCTGACAGATATGGTGAATGATACTTTCATATAATCAACTCAACTTATTTGTGATTCAATATGGAAAGACAATATTGTAGATGCATTTCTCTTAGTTTTTTTTTAAAAAAAAAATCAATTCTCCAACTTCAGATGAATTTGAGACCTCTAACATCTTTTGAATTTTTTAGTTATGCCCCAATCTCTAGAGGGTGAGAGTGAGCAAGGAAGACAAGTGAGAAGTCTCAAGCTACACCCCTCATTACTCACCTCAACATCTATAAAAAAAAGTATAATATCTTTGTTAACATAAATTTCATATAAGTTTAAATATGGCGATGTGATCAGTGATAATTTCACATAGGTGACTCAACTTTTTGGAGACTGAGATCTTGTATTTATTATTGTTACTAATATATTGACAAATTTGAGTGCTTATTAATTCTCTTATGGTATGACGGATATGATTTGCAATAATTTTGTAAAGTTGACTCAATTTATTTGAAATTGAAGAACAATTATTATTTTATGTGTAAAGACTAATTTAGTGGATATCTAATAGTCAATTTGTGCACTCTTTATCAAGAAGTTCTTCATATCTAGCACCTAATTCTGTAATTTTGATTAAGGATAGAGTGATCATTATCATTTTGTCATATTTCTTGATGGTAAATATTATGTACTTGGATTTACGAGCCATAATTTGGAGTTTCTAATGATTAATCTACGAATTGACAAGATGAACCGCAGATTGGTTTACGACTTGTAAGTGGATTCGTGAAAAATCAGTCTTCAAATTGACTTTCTGAAGTTCATTCTACGAACCCAAATTACGGCCCATAATTGGGCTTACAACTTGTATTCATATAATTGGAAATCACGCCTAATATTAAGTTCATGGACCCAAAGTACGACCAATATATGGTTTTTGTAACACCCCGGAAACTAGTAGACTAAACTAGGGCTAACTGTGAGGGTTAGAGCCAAGGAAGACGGTAAGAGCCAAGGAAGAGCACTAGGGCAGTCCACTCTTACAAGGACACTGCCTCACCTTCCATGATCACCACCATGGCTCGTGGTGAAAACCACAGCTCGTGGTGTGGCTCGTGGTGGGCTAGGCAATGGCTAAACAAAGGCTGCCCAAAATAGCCCCCTTCACACAAGCCACTTCACGGCTCATGGTGATGACCACGGCTCGTGGTGGTGCCTTATATTTCTAGGGGCTAATGGGAAGGTTGCCTAGCTACTGTATCATGACCACGAGAGGCACCACGGCTCGTGGAGCCTCGCGTAAAGGGCTTTTCATTAGACTTGGAGTGTAGGGTCAACTTCAAATTGTCATATCTCATAGCTCAAAACGAATTAGGTGTGCCATGACCTATAGAATTAAAGGTCTTTGAGTCCTATTTCCAACGCCACCGAGTTTGCCCAATTCCGATCTCGGAATAAAAAGTTATGCCTGAAATAGTGAAGCACTGTCACACTGAAAATTCTTCACGACCCGTTTGATGGGCCATGGTGATGATGACGGTCCATGAATGCTTCAGTCATGCCATTTCAGCAATTTCCAGCAAGTAACTTATTGGGTCTTTTCCCAATTGTTTTAATTCAAGGATATCTCATTTTTCCAAGCCTAGGACCCCTATATAAGTCATTTTAAGCCCAAAACTCACCTAATCAAATCATTTATTCAAAGACCCAAGATCAAAACCCCAAAACCCTCTTCTCTCAATATTTCTCTCTCTAAACTCAAGGAAGAAGAAGAAGCCATTGGAACTAGGGTTTGTAGATTTTCAAGGTTCTTCCCCAAATTTCTTGGAGATTCTTAATTGAGGTATGGATGCTTTTCATTCTTTGTTAGCCATCACCAAGAAGCCCCTTCAAATTATGTTTTCAAATACCCCAAGCTAGAGTTTTCAATCTATGAACATGGGTCTCTTTCCAAAATGAATTCAATTGTTTAATTAAGGTTTATTATGATTGATTAAGATGATTTATGATTAGATTAATGGATAATTGATGGAATTTAATGAAAAACTCCCTTGGACCCATGATTTCCCCTTCTTCCTAAATTGTGAACTAGGGTATGAGTTGATTGATCATGTAAGCTTGACAAGTGATTATGTTACATTGAATTATGTTTGTTATTGATGATACTACTGAATTTAGATGATATTAACTTGAATTCCAAAGATTCCATGAGTTTTCCCCAATCCTAGATATGGCTCTTCTCTACACTATGAATGTTGTTAGAAGTTGATTCAATTGATTGAATAAGAGTTGATTATGATGTAATTACATGATCTAAGTATGATTCTACATATAATCTTGATTAACCTAAGATTCTAGGGTTATGTCATGAAAGAGGCAAATTGAGGGTTAGATGTGAACCTCTAAGATTGATGAATTGCCTTAGATTAGATCACTTAGACATGAATTGCCTATGAATGAATCTTTAAGACATGAACTAACTTCATTAGGTGTTATATGATGAATCATGGTTGAAGTAGTATTGAGTCTTAGTTTACTTGATGCTATATGTCTATAATTGATCAAGAATGAAGTATGTAGTTAGTTTACCTTAGAGTTAGGTTTGCATAGACCGTGTGAGGTATTGCTTGAGAGTGATGCTTGAAGTATGAAGATGACTTCTAGGGCTTTGAAGGTAAAAGCTAATATGAACAAGTTAAGGATGATTAGGCTTAAAGAAGGAAGCTTTTAAGTATGTTGAAGTTGTAAATGGCATTATTGTGCAAAGACTTCACCCACATGACCTATAATATGATCACACAAGTTTATGCATGAAATGAATGCATTACTTGAGTCATGGTTGTATCTATGTTGCATATGTTGAATGCTAGATGTGTTGACCCTATATGACTCTTGAATGCAATATATGTGAATTTTGTATGATTGTGGTATTATGTGCATGCTTATGAACACTTGAGAAGGAAGTGTACATGATGATAATGTATCTATGGTGTTGATTGAAAGGTTAGTCCTCATATGCACCTTTACATACTATTATGCATGAAATGTACATGACCATGTTGATCCACTTGAAAGGTGGATATGTTTACTTATTGTGTATATTGTGGTATTGATGCAAGATCCTTCTTTCCTATACCTCTATACATGGCTATGTACGATATGATATGACTATGTATGATATGATATGACTATGTATGATATGCTATGACTATGGTAGCATTGTTGTGTTGAATGAAAGGCTATTCTCATGAAACACTATATGTATGATGTGAAAGGTTTTCTCATATGTTAATGATTCTAAGGTTGAAAGGACATTCTCACTTAATGAATCTTTGAGCTATTATGATGAATGTTGGTTTGAGTGCCTAGTGCATTCTCTTATAACCTAAACTTAAGTAAAAGACTTAATGTAACTCTTAAAGGGAATTATGCTTAGCAGCGAGCAGATATGAAAGTGAGATGGGAGGCTTTTACGTTTAGCAAGTCTGGCTTCCCAATGTATGTTGTCTCATGGGATGGAAACCTTCTACGTTTAGCAAGTCCGGGTTTCTAGTAGCAATCCCCATATCCCATAACTACGTGCCCCCATAGGTCTTAGCTAGTGGATCCACATAGAAGCTATTATGTATGTTCTACCTTGGCAAGTAGGACACTCTCTTTTCGGTGTGGGAGTAGAACACCGGATTCCATGTAGCTCACATGGTCTATGTCGGTTAATATTATTATCCCTAAATGATACGAATACGAGCTATAATAAGAACATGGACTCTAATCATGACTCCTTAAGAGGTACTACTTAGTATGAGTGGGGGTATGGGACTTCACCCATACATTGCACAAGTGGACTTTAAGAGGGGTTAGGGTTAGGTCCTCTTATGTAATAAAGACTTTGAATTATGTATGTGTGATGTGAATGAATATTAAGGTTGACTTTACTTGTTATGATTATGAATGTCTCCTTACTTATGTATGTTGGTTATGAATGAACTAAAAGGAGCATATGTATGTTGTTGGTGATCTAAATGTGACACTTAGCATTCGGTAAGGTTATGGGACTTTACCTTTGCATTGCACTAGTATGACTTTGGGTTGCTTATATGTTGGTATGAACTTATGTTATGTATGATCATGGTGGCCTCAAAGTGAGACTTAGTGTAGATAGGATTATGGGATCCTATCTATGCATTGCACAAGTGTAGCTTAGGGTTGCTCATGTATTAGTTCTATTATGTTGATATGATCTTGGTATGTACTTATGAATGTGAACTATGTCTTGTAAAGATTGGAGTATGCAATATGTTGTGTTGAAGACTATACTTGTAATTATGATGATATCCTAATATGTTATGATGAATTGTGCATGGTTTTAAACAAAATGTCCCTTTTATGCATTTTTTAAGGATTTTCTTGCATGGCTTCCATACTTGGTACATTTTGTGCTAACCCATATTTCTACATTTTCTATAAGTGTAGGCTTTGGAGATATTGGATGCTATCCTCGGGCTAGGACTCTAGTAGATCAAGAAGAAGAAGACTAGTGAGTCCTCATAGTATTCAAGGGCTCAACCACATGTCCTTTATGACTTTCTTTTATGTTTTAGATTATGTAAGGGTCGTGTCCATAAGATTGTATTAAAGAGTTTTATCTAATGTTATAGATGGTTTGAGACATACTGTCATAGATTCTCTCATTTCTATAAAGACTTTGATTGTAAAGAAAAGTTTTAAATTTTCCGCATTTTTCCTATGTTCTTATGTCATGATATGCTAAGGGCTTCTATGAGACCCCTTCGGGGTCAAGTACGCCGTGTCACGTCTAAGGGGTAGTCTCAGGTCGATACAGTTTTACAATCCGTAATTGTGATAGTTTGAATAAAACCTTAAAAATGAATTTCAGAAGTTGATTTTATGACTGAAAACTACGGGTCGTACTTCCATTTACAACCTATAAATGGAGTTCGTAGTTGCAGATTCTGAAAACTCTTTAGGCGTAGTCTCTAATAAAACGGCCATAACAATTTACTCCTAACTCTAAATGATACAAACTTGTTATTGTCAAAAAGAAGACTCATAGAACTTTAATTTGATATGGTCCACTTAATTCATTATAGGCTAAGATGTATGGTCATTTGAAGTTGATCCTTGCATTAACTAATATGAATAACTTAGCCGGTAGGATAGTTTTGAACTCAACTTAGTATTAGAGGTCACTTATGATCCTAAACCACTTCCAATGCACTTCCCACTCATACGAATTTACCGTAACATATAAGAACAATTAGGTTATTACATGGTTCAAGCATATATACATACAACAAAGATTCAGATTCTAAAATTAAAGTTGCGAGGTGTTTCAAATCATTAAATAATTTTTTGCAACAAAAAGTCAGCCAATTTTAATTAAGTATCAAGAAAGTCAGCAAATATTTGTTGGCGGCCTATGTTACTCAAACTTTCTAAAACGGTTTTCTCGTCCATGTCAGATCCTCCTAAAACAATCAACTTTTAAAATATCCAGTAAACTATTGACAATATTTCTTGTAGCTTGCTTATAGCTTCTATGTGTTGTTGGATTGTGTGACATGTTTTCCAAGGTGGTTGAAAGAGTTTTAGGCGAGTTTTGTCTTTCTGGAGGCCTTTGAAGTGAAAGAGTTAACTTTAGTCAACATCCAAAGAATCTAATGTCATATGAGATTTCTGACAGTTCCATAAGGTCGGAAAGTCCATTTTTTGTCTAGTGGGATGGTCAGTTTGGGTTTTGAGGCATATATTCATTTTAAGTTTTGTTCGTTAAGCATTTTGACTTTGATGTTTTGGCCAACATTTGACTTCGGTCAACATTCTTGGTAAACATACTCGAATGAGAATTCCATCATTGTGGTTAGCTCCAGAATGCCAAGTTTAGAGTGAAACAACCTTTGGTTTGGATCCTGAAGTGTTTGCAATGATTTTGAGGCATTTGTCATTTTGTTTTGTGTTTACCTTGCAAGTGTTGACTTCGGTCAACAATTTGATGAGACGATCTCTATTGGTGGTTTCGTCAATTTGATTGAGTCTGAAATGTCAATTTTTATTGGGTACAATAGTTCATTTTCTATCAAGGGATTCGAAAAATTTGTGAGCCCCCGTTGGGGGAAATCCTAAACTTGGTATATTGTTGATACAGTGCTGCTAGTGTAGCATTATTTACTTCTCCATGATAACCTGCCCTCCGTGGTCGCAGAGTGTAACTCAGGTGGCCTCTGCATTTATGTAAGGAGCTCCTCGTTCGCGAGGTGTGCGTGTCACGACCCAGGGATACCCCCTAGATGTAACAAGCCGTACGAGACCTTGAGAGGCCTCATACAAGCCAACTTAGCTTTCATAACATAAGATAATAAAAATGAGCGGGAAATTTAAAACATTTTTCAATAACAATCAAAGTCTTTATAAAACGAGCAGATTCTATTACACTTGTCTCAAACCATCTAAAACATGAATATCTTTGGGACACAACCCATACAATAGTTCTAAACATAAAATGAAAGACATAAGGACATGGTGATCTAATCCGCGAATGCTATGAGGACTCACCAAAACATAAAATCTTGCTCTACTATGATCCTAGCCACGGGGATGGAAGACGATATCGCCGGACCCTACATTTGATAAGAATGTAGGCAAGAGTATGCGTTAGTACAAACATGTACTAAATATGATAGTTAGCATAAAAGTAAACATAGGAATAACATAAGCATTAGTCAACATAAGACATAATCCATAAACATAAGAGATAACAATATAAGTCATAAGCATCATCAATGCACATAAGTCATCATAACATAAAGGAATACTCTATAAAGTAACCTCAACGCATACTTAGCCAAGACATGCATAATCCTCCACTAGTCTTACTCATCAAAGTAGGCAACCTTAGGCCATCATTCAAGCTCATCATCTATTATTCTCATCTTTAGCATACATTTATAGACATGGGAATTCACCTCTAGTCACACATCTCATGGAAGGCCACTCAAGTAATAATCAAAACTATTCATTCTTCATAACATAATTCACATTATTCTTGCTTTAATTTTCAAGACAAGGGGATTCACTCTATGCCTATTATAAAGGCTAATGGGTACTCACCTCTTGCCTTATTTGTATAGTCATAGGAATTCGCCTCCATTTCCATTTTAGGGAATCATAGGTATTCGCCTCCATGTCCATTTTAGGGAATCATAGGTATTCGCCTCCATGTCCAACATGGTATGACATAGGTATTCGCCTCCACATCATTTTATAAGGATCATAGGTATTCACCTCTATGATCAACATGAAATGACATAGGTATTCGCCTCCACATCATTTTATAAGGATCATAGGTATTCGCCTACATGTCCTTGGTATAAAGGCTAATGGGTATTCACATCTTGCCTTGATTCTTAAAGTTATATAATAAGGGTAGTCACCTCACATTCATTATCACATGACATGGGTAATCACCTCATGTTCATCATTACATGGCATGGACCTCATGTTTCTAACTTACGAATATGGGAGATCACCTCATATCCTTATCATGTGGAGGTCATGGGTAATCTCCTCAAGCCTCATCAAATCTCATAGTCCTTTGACTTAGATTAATTTTAGGCGAGCAAACCTTTAAACCTAGAATCATTCTATGTGAGAAAACCTTTCACATTTATACATTCATACATTCATAGAGTAGTTCATGTGGGTAAATCCTTCCACTTTAATTCTATCTACAAATCAACATTCATAATATAATCTTTACTCTCAAAGCCCTAATACTCATAGTTCATCGTGTAAGCTTTACTCTCAAAGCCCTACTAATCATCATTCAACATATAAGCTTTAGTCTCTAGACAATTCTAATCTCAAAGCTACAAGTCAAAATTCATTATGTATACTTTAATCTCAATCAATTCATATCTATATGTTTTTTTTCTCAAGCAATTCATCTCTATATGCATCACTTTCAAGCAATCCATAATGTACCATATCAATCCTATATCGATACATCTAAATCCTCAAATTCGCCTTTCATGGAGTAAAACCCATCTTATATCAAATTCATCTTAGAATCATGGGTTAGGCATGCGTACATGTAAATTTATACTAAAATCATTGAATCTACTCAATTCAAGTATAAACAATCATAATCCAATCGATTGGATCAACATACATCAATACCCACAACATTAGAAGAAACCCTAACTCAAATTGGGGAATTTCATCTTCTCAATTGGGGAATCATAGGGATTCGATGGATGGAAGGAATCCATGGATGAAAAGTCATCATACCTTGAATACAAAGCCAACAAATTCTTGAGGATTGGAGACTTAACCTTGATCCTAGCTTGAACTCTTTCTTCTTCTTCAAGTCCTAGAGAGAGAAATATTTGAGAGAAGAGCTTTGGGATTTCTTTTGGTGGTTTTGGAAATAATGACTTGAATAGTGAGTTTCAAGGGTTAAAATCACTTATATAGGTGTACTAGGCTTAGGCAAAACGACCTCACTTTATTTTAATTAAAACCGAAAAGACCCAAATTACCCTTCACTTTATAGTGGTTTGTGAAGTAATATTTCAAGCACACCTCACCCAATTCTAGGTGTTCAATGGTCGTACATCAATATATAAGCCAGCTAAATGAGTTGGGGTCGAATACTACAGGGAGCGATACGTGTTTGAGAATCAATTAGGGAGTATGAATATGGTCAATTCAGTCATAGGAATAGAAATTATCGAATAAAAACATCATTCAAATCAGGGAGTGACATGAATGTCAGATAAAAGGGTTTTTGGTTTTAATTATCAACTACAATAGCAGCAAACAATACGAAATAACAATAATGAGATGGGTTTTTGGGATGTGATTCGATTATAGGCTAATATAGACAAATGGGTAATTGCAACTATTAGAAAATAGCTAGATATTAGTGAGTAAGCTAGGCTATAGAGGAGGTAAAATTTCTCTCGAACAATTTACCCCGAATCAAGTTGATTTCTCTCGAACATCAACAAGCATGCAAAATGAGGACAACCCAGACCTTAGTCCATTCACTCTCTCGAGCTGAATATGTGGAATTGGGTTTAGGATTCACTCTCTTGAGCTGAACCCATGTCAACCCAATACCAACTGACCATCAATCAAAAAGTTTTGTTTCAAAACCTCTCTCTCGAGCAAGCCAAAAACACAAGGGTAGAACTGCATTTGCAACTACAATTCTTAAATTAAACCACAATTAATGATTGAACTCACTTCTAAATAACATTTAAACTAACAATTAACAATACTCATAAACTAAATCAGCCCATAATCACACTTTAGCTAGACATCATAAAAAGATAAAAATTGTTACCAAATTGAGTTTCCATCAACTAGTAAGATTGATTTTGTCTTTACACTATTCCAAGTTGAAGAATCTCAAAGACCCACTTCCAATTTCTCAAAAGTTAAAAACTTCAATTTTTTAAAGCTTGGGAAAACTAGAGAAAACTTGGTAATAGATTGTTCTAAGGAGTAATTGATTTGATAATTCTAACAATTGATACTAAACTAAATGTTCAAAAATGTATTTATAGTCGCTAAGAATGTGCTGCGAAGAGCCACTCGGCGCCATAAGTCGAGCTCACCGATCCACTCAGCGATCCGCCCTTTGGTCATTTCCATCGCCCTTCTGCCTTGGCCTTTAGCATCCTCAAGGTCTGTAACTTTGGGCGATCAAACACTGCATCGCGAAACCATTCGGCAATCTATCGACTGCTCCTTTCTCTCCCCAAATTGGTTCTTTCCTTTAGGGCTTGGCACACTGGAACTTTTGGCGGTCAAGAAATCATTCAGTGACTCGCCAAGTGGGCTTGGCGATCACCAAGCTTGGATTTCTTTATTCTTTCAGCTCGCTTTGTTCCTTTTTTGCAAATTAGGCGTTCTTGCTTTGTTCCTCAATCCATATACCTGGAAGTCAAGGGTTTTTCATTAGTTATTGGTACAAAATAAGCATTTGAGGACACTAAATCACTGTAAATAAAGCCCAAACTGAGTCTAAATCTTGGACTCATCAACACCCCCAACTTAAACTTTTGCTTGTCCTCAAGTAAAACTCAAGTTCAGCAGTTCAAAAAGGATGTCTTAAACAGTGCTACACAAGACTCAATCATGAATGCACAAATTAAGACTCAACCTACTCATGCAAGCATCAATTGTGCACTCAAAGATTCAAGTTGTGACTCACCATTATCAAAGATTCTCAAGTTCACAATACTTGCTTCAAATGCAAGTTCAAGCTCAACAAAGGTACTCAAATGCCCTCACACAAAGAATGATTCCATATTCACACACTATTCTTCAACAATTTATAGCTCCAGAATCATAAACAACTCTCACACTCACTGTAACGACCCGAGAGCACCCCCTAGTCATTACCAGCGTATTCGACCTCAAAGAGGTCTTATACAAGCCCTTAGCCTTCATCATAGAATGTATCATAGAATAAAAACACAGAAAATTCAAAACTTTTGGTTTGGAAGTTCAACTTCACTTCATATATGAAAAATAGAATCTAACTTCGTTACAATGTACCATCTAGACATACAAGTATCGAAAATGGGACTTAGCCCTTACATCAATAAGAAGTCTAGAAATAGGAAAGTACAACAATGTCTTTCAACAATAGCAAAGAACTAAACATAGAAGCTAGATCATAGGTCTTGTCCTCGGACTTGAGGACTCACCAACTTGGGGAAGCAACTCCAAGTGTCTTGAGAAGTAAGCTTGAATCCTCAACGGCCTGAACCTAAATGTTTGGGGAAAAAGGAGAAAATATGGGTTAGTACAACACGCGTACTAAGTATGGCTACTATGCATAAAAACCATTGAAACATGCATAAAAGGACATTTTAGTCAAAACATGCTTTTTACCAAGTAATCCAATATGCACACAAAGTAAGCATCATAGTACAAACCAACATAATATCATCCCAACACGTAGACAACCCAAGTAATACTAGTGCAATGCAAGGAATAGAATCCCATAACCCTATTCAAAGCCAAGTATCACATTAAGCAACCTACTTCAT
>JAJOOR010013649.1:0-22404 GCA_036250505.1 Solanum acaule | reverse complement strand
TGCACTTGATGTGACCCTTTATTTGCATTTCAGTTTACTTTTGCTTATCTTGCTCAGTCGGCCTATGATGCCTACTGGGTACCTGTTGTTTTGATACTCATGCTACGCTCTGCATCTATTTCGTGATGCAGGTCCGGGCACTAGTAGCCAGCGTTGATCGAGCTTGGAGTAGACTTATCCGGAGACGGGGGTGAGCACACGGCGTTTTGTACTACTTCAGTCTCCATCTGTATATATAGACTTGTCTTCTTCCTTCCGAGACAGTCCAGTCTCTGTTGTCCATTTTTGGGACTTGTACTCATTTTGTAGTAGCTCTGTACTGGTGACTTCCAGGTTCTGGGAGGGATCTTTATTTGTATATATGTTTTTGGTTTGCTCCCGCCTGTTTATATTGTTATTTATCTACTCTTGTTTAGTTTTTACCCTTAGACCCATTACTTGTTGTTCCGGGTTACGGGTTGGCTTACCTGCTGGTAGGTTATAGTAGGTGCCATCATGACTTGATAAATCGGGTCGTGACAAATACAAAATTATATAGGAAAAAAATTTAATAAGGATATCCATGAGATGATTTCTATGAAGCGCCCTGCTTCTGATTGCAATGGAATTTTAGATATCGATTCAATAATGCCGGTTGATTTCTTATTCGAGTAAGAGATGTCATTCGACTAACGGATATTCTGGCTTCACCAATTGTTATTGATTCCTCTTTTATGGATTGTATGGGTACACTGGTTGATGACCTAAGGGAATTTCTGATTAGGGCATGTCCTGAGTGTTGGAGACTTTTCTGTGTCAATTATAAATGCTTGCATTTAGGAATGACATGTGAGAATTATCAGTTTAGTAGGCAATTAAATTTGCTCTACTGGCAGCATCATTATGGAGGATATCATGATAAACTAGAGGAGGACGAGGAGGAAGAAGAAGAAGATGAAGATGATGATGATGAAGAAGGAGAATAAGAAGAAAGAGGAGGATAAGGGGAGGAAACTCCATGATCAGAAACGTCAATGAATGTGAAAAAGTTCAAGTTTTGTTTCCTTGGAAACAAAATATCAATTTGAGTTCTTATTTACTTTATATGCAGTCTATTGTTGGTTAAAAAATAGTATGCAAGGTCTATTATTTGATTTCAATTGTAGTTTTTAAGTTGGTGAAAAAACAATATGCAGGGTCTTTATGTTTGAATTAGTTATTGAGTTTGATTTGGATGGGCTCTAGCGGTGGAGGCCTATTGTCCAATGTAAGTCTAGACCAAAATGCACAAATCTTCTATTTTGCAGATAAGTTGTTCTATTTTATATAGAGTCCAGGTTTGTATGAGCAACTATCAGGCCCATATTTCTTTTATTTTGAATCGCTTGTTCAAATTATTTTTTACTGCATCACTTATTAGATCAAAGTATTAAAGAATTCATCTCACACTTGGTTTTTAAAGTAAAAAATGATTTAAATTACTTTGAAAAATCAGGAGAGAGGTTGTATGTGTTACACCCTAACTTAGGATAAGAAGTAACATACAAGCAAAATGCATGAGAGATGTTAAGCATATATAAGTAAGTAGACCGTGTACTTTAATGATGCCTTTAAAAGTTGTGCAAGCCTATACCCAGATAGAACAATATCACTAGTGGGTTAGACAATTATATATAGATGGTATTAGAGTAACTTTTGTGTTAACTATGTCGATGCAAGCTAAAGTTAACTTAAGTTTAGCCAAATTCCGATAAGGTGAGGCAAACATCTTTGCTAGGTCTTGACAAATCTCAAGTGCTGGGGAAAATAACAATGGTGGGGCAAACCTCAGCGAGGACGTTGAGTCCATAAGAGAGGGTGTTTGTGACACATCTCCTTAGGATAAGAACTACACATTGACAAAAACACATGATAAGTAAGCAGATCTTACATTTTAGCTGCACGTTTTAAAGTTGGGTGGGTTTAGGGCAAAACGAAAAATATCACTAGTGGGACGAATCGTTGTTTGGTTTGAAAAGGCAATGTAGAATTTATGTATATATTATAAGAGTTGGTTTATGTCACTTCCCAGCTTAGTATAAGAACTCCATATCGACAAAACGCATGGGAGTTATTAGGTATAAAAGTTAGAAGACCTCATGACACTAATCTAGCTACGTTTTTAAAGCCTTGCGGGTCTAGACCCAAAACAAACGATATCACTATCAAGTTGTATGGTGGAATAAAGGCGGTGCAAATAATAATTGAAGGGATAGAAGAATTATATTGTTGGATTTAATTGAATCAATTTCGGGCATGATTCAGTTGTTGGCTCTTCTGGTTTTCATTTCATTTTCTCCCCTGTTGGTGAAAATTGAACTTGAAAGGAAAAAGTACATTATCACAGGTGAAGTTGGTAGGTGCTTGTTTGCTAATTAATTTGATTTTCTATTCCATATCTTGTGTTTTGATTTTATTTTCATCTATGATTAATAACTAAACAATTGAACCTAATTGATAACTATCCAGCCAATAACTAATCCATAAATACCTCTATCTATGACTATGAGCTCTTTTTGTACACTTGAGTTGTTCTATTCTAACTTTTATCTCAATTTGTATTTGTGCTATATCAGTACATGAATCTCCTAGAATTCATTTGTGGTATATCTGTGATTCATAGATTGTTGTTGCCAACTCCTTTCTAAACAACCTTTAGTGTCTGCTTGCAAGTCAGTAGAGTGTCTGTGAAATTCCCATTTGAAGCTTCTGGTTGTTAGTACTGAAATAAGTAGTTGTCATGCGGAAACTAGTAAAGGAAACCTTGAGACTATGAGTAAGAAGGCAAATGATAAATATGAGATTAAATATAAGACAAATGACAAAAATTTTGTGACTAAAATATGAGATTAACTGTTCAATCATTCAGTTTCAAATGAGTTTATTAATATTTTCAAACAAATTTAGACTCGCAAGTCAGTTATATAAGTATTAAAACTCTCCCTGCACCATAAAAGAAGCCCAATCAAATTAACAAGTAAACAAAAACTGAAATATATGATTAGAAGTCTGTTAAATACAACTAGCAAGAATAACAAAATTAATATGAGATCAACTATTTTTTTTTGTACATATGAGATAATTGTTTAATCATTCAGTTTCACATGAAATTTTCTACTTGACTAAAGTCAATTTGGTGGTTATCAAATGAGTCAGTTCATGTTCTCAAACACTTTAGCCATAAAATTTCACTTTCTCCGGGAGTTCAAATACAGTCTAAACACTTTTGGCCATAAATTCCCCAAAATCTACCATCAATTCCAAAAAATAACCTGTTTTATACTTTTTTTCACTACATATTGCTCTCAAAGATTCAAAAACCCACATGCAAGATAATTGAAGATGTAAACTAGAATATAAAGAGCAAAATCAAACAAATTAGGAAGATAAATACCTTAAATGAGTAGATCCGCGTTCCAAAACTTGATGAAATCAAAATTACCAGAAAGATACGAGATGAAGAGTTGTGTTTCTCTCAAAAAAATTGTATGCCAAAACCTAAATCTCAATGAATGGGTCAAGAGTGAGAGAGTGAGAAGAGAGAGCTACGAGAGTGAGACAGAAGAACTTTTACAGAGAGGGAAAAGTCGAGCATAGAGGGTGAGAGAGAAATATTGATGTCACGCCCCGAGCCTACACCCTAGGCGAGACTGGCACTCAAAGACCATTACTGGCCCAAGCGAACCTTTGGCCTGACTTACTTACTCAACGGAAGACTTAAAACACAAGAATAGTCTAAATAAAGAACTTGTGAAATAAACTTAGAATGTCTCAAAAGGAGCATTCAACTGGCCAAAATGGCTACTCAAGTCTCATAGCAAAACATCTGAAATACAAAGCTAAAAGACTCATAACTAACTGTCTGACTATCTATGAAGCCTCTAAAACAACTGAGATGGATGTTGGGACAAACCCCACAACATCCTAATGATCTGAAAATAAAAGTAAAAGCAATAAAATGAGTCCTCCAGAATGCAAGGAGGCTCACCAATAGACTCTGAACTGCTCACTAGATCAACGGTGCGCTGGATGCCGATCCAAGTAACCTGCGTCTGCATCATAAAACGATGCAGGCCAACTGGCATCAGTACATTGAATGTACGAGTATATGAGTTGGAATACTAAACACAACAAAGGCGTGAAAAAGAATCTGAAGAACTTACCTGGCTCAACTTAACTCAACATAACTGGACTCATTTCAATATATAGCAATATAAAAACAAGTGCAATATAAGGAAAAGCTGTTTAAAAACATGATGTCAACTCTGTGTATTTAGAAATACAATAACAACTCTGTATGTATTTAAAGATACAGTATGAACTCTACTTGTATATGAAAAATACAAATATATCTGATGTATATAAAGATACAAAATAATGTTGTGGGAGTTTTTCTAACCGACAACTATCACATAAGAGCTATTGTGATGATACAACGATCTCCCTCACGTTGCCAGCGCATCCTATACCCTGCCCAAGGTATATGACCTGAATTACTAAGTGGATCCACTACTCTATGCAAAAAGGATTCATCTAAAAAGTATGACCCTTTTCTACCCATGATGGCTACATGGTTTATGGGGGCTGATAATTGTATGAACTCTTCCCCATATCGGTGCTCAATACTACTCCCAAAATATACTAGCTCTTTATGTTTAAAACATACTTCTTTCTATGATTTGAGATAATTGCTCAAAACTTAGCTCAAACGCTATCTTGGAAATCAAAGTTTCCCCTCTTGCTTAATTATGAAAGCATTTACTCTTTTCTGAAAACTAGTTCAAATGCTCTTTAGAAATCAACGTTTTCCTTTCTTGTTTAAATGTGAAAACATTTTAAACCTTTTGGAAATACATACACCCCATATACTTTTGAAGAAATGAACTTCAAGCTTTACTCTTTAGTAAACTTGAAATTTAAGTCTTAACACATAGTTAAACATTTGGAAAAAAAAAGACTTTTGAAAAACTTTTAAGAACTTATCTTAACTTGACTCTTGACTTCTCTTGACTTTGATCTTAACTTTCCTTGAATTGGATTATGGATTCGAGGTTCATGATCTCATGTTTATGGATGATTTCATGATGTTTAAATGTACCTTAGAGTGTTGGAATCAACTAGAAAACATAGGTACATTGCTAAGGAACAAGTATGAAAGGATGGGGGAAGAATGGGAAGAATTGGCGTCCCTGGCGCTCTGAGAGGCGCGGGGCGCCAGCCCTTGAGATTCAGGGACCAAGTTGTGGCGCTCTGGCTGGCGTGTCGCTCAAGAGCCCCACATTCAGGGACTGCTTTGGGGTGCGCTGGCTGGCGCGACTCCCCACCCCTTCCCCAAGTGTTAGACGACTTTTCTTCTCCGTTTTTCAACTCTAAACCCTCTAAACTTCAACGGTTCTTTCCCCAAAACACTTAGGATCATTTATACCCTCAATATATGATAGATTCAAACCGAAATTACAGCCAGAAACATGAATCAAATCGCAAGAAACTTCAACAGAACAACCCACAAGAATTCAAACGAATTTCATCAAGAACTCAAAGATTTACTTTCCAATCACACATATTTTGTTGAATTCAATCATGATTGGCGCGTGGATGAACTAACCCAATGCTTTGTGATCTCACATACCTTTTAGGGATCACCCCCGATGAAATCCATAAGATACCCTTGACGAAATCGATGAATCTTGGACGTTCTTCTCCTTTCTCCTCTTTTCTCCTCTTCTCCAAGCCTTAGCGTAAAATTAACTTTTCTAAAACTGACTAAAATCTGACTTTACCCCAATTAAACTCCTAAAAACGAATAAGAATAATTAGGTAAGGAAAAGACTAAATTACCCTTCCAAAATCCGGATTAGACTTTCCTTAATCCAACAGCCCAACTTCCAAAAGACATAACTTACTCATCCAAACTCGGAATCGCACAAACTCGGCGTCGTTGGAAAGATCATTCCAACCATGTCTGGAAGTACACATAGCTCATCCTAAGCTAGGAGTTATGGCCGTTTGAAGTTGACCAAAACTCAACTTTTCCTAACTTAAACTAATTCCCAGATTTTCATTCTTTCCAAAAATGACTATTTCCATTTATTAGCTTCTTCCTAGTTATTTCAAATTGCGAGATGTTACAATATCTCCCCCTTGGGAACATTCGTCCTGTAATGAGATTACTCTTACTAGGCTCAGGGTGTAACATCAAGTTCAAATACCCAACAAGCAATTGCAAGCAAACAACATGCTCACTGATAATGTAAAGAGTACTAAGAAGAGAATTAGTACCTTGGTCTGCATTTTCCCCGGACTCAAAGAGATGTGGATATATTTTCTTCATATCCTCTTCAGTTTCCCAAGTAGCTCCCTCAACAAATTGGTTTCACCAAAGGACTTTGATTGATGCTACTTCCTTAGTCCTCAACTTGAGAACTTGGCGATCTAGAATCTGAACCGGAATTTCTTCATAAGATAGGCTATCCTTGATCCCAATATCTTCAGTTGGTATGATCAATGACGTATCGCCCATGAACTTCTTCAACATAGATATGTGAAACACCGGATGAACCACGGCTAACTCTTGTGGTAGCTCTAACTCATAAGCTACATTGTCGATCCTCTTGGATATTTGATAAGGTCCAATATACCGGGGACTAAGTTTCCCCTTCTTACCAAACCTCATAACACCCTTCATGGGTGAAACTTTTAGATATACCCAATCATCCACTTCGAACTCTAACTCCCTTCTCCTAACATCAGTGTAGGATTTCTGATGACTCTGTGCCATTTTCAACCTCTCTTGAATCACTTTCACCTTCTCCATTGCTTGATGAACTAAATCTGGTCCTATCAACCCTGCTTCACCAACTTCAAACCATCCAATATGAGATCTGCATCTTCTCCCATAAAGAGCTTTATAAGGAGCCATTTAGATGCTAGAGTGGTAACTATTGTTGTAAGCTAACTTAATGAGAGGTAGGTGATCATCCCAATTCCCTTTGAAATCAATCACACAAGCCCTCAACATATCTTCTAAGGTCTGAATTGTGCGCTCTGCTTTCCATCTATCCGAGGATGAAAGGTAGTACTTAAGTTCACCTTTGAACCCAAGTCTTTTTGGACTGACTTCCAAAACTGTGCAGTAAATTATGCACCTCTGTCTGAAATAATGGAGACCGGAACCCCATGAAGTCTTACCACCTCTTGAAGATACAACTTAGCATAATCTTCTGCCGAATGAGTAGTCTTTACCAGCAAAAAGTGGGCTGATTTTGTCATTCTGTCGACAATCACCCAAATAGAATCATACTACCTGCGAGACCTTGGTAAACTTCTGACGAAGTCCATATTAATCATCTCCCACTTCCATTCAAAAAGTTCTATATTCTGTGCCAAACCACCAGGTCTTTGGTGCTCTACTTTAACTTGTTGCCAATTTGGACACTTAGCAACAAATTCTGCAATGCCCTTCTTCATACTATTCCACCAATACACCTCTCTCAAATCACAATACATCTTTATGGAACCCGGATGAATGGAATAGTTGGAGCTATGAGCTTTCTCAATGATCCTTACTTTTTGCTTATGAACATTTGCCTTCAACTCAAGCAAAATGGGATTTTGGTCTTGCTTTTCCTTCATTTCTGACACAAATGAAGACTCAGCCCCATTCATCATCACTACTCCTCCTTCTGTGGAATCCATTAGCCGGACTCCTAAGCATGCAAGTATATGTACATCCTTCGCTAACTCTCTCTTTTCTTCCTCAACATGGACGGTACTACCCATAGACAACCTGCTCAAAGCGTCAGCAACAACATTAGCCTTACTTGGGTGGTAAAGAATACTCATGTCGTAATCCTTGAGTACCTTCCAGTAAGGTCAAAACTGGGCAGTAGTTAACCTCTTTTTCAATTCCTGAAAGTTTTTCTCACAAGCTTCAGACCATTGAAACTTCACTGTCTTCTGAGTCAACTTGGTCAAAGGAGATGAAATAGACGTTAACCCTTCGACGAACTTTCTATAATAGTCAGCCAACCCCTAGAAACTCCTAATATCCGTTGGAGATATGGGTCTAGGCTAGTTCTGCACTGCCTCTATCTTCTGAGTGTCAGCTCTAATTCCATCATCAGAAACTATATGGCCCAAGAATGCCACAGACTCAAGCCAAAACTCACACTTAGAGAACTTGGCATACAACTTCCTATCTTTCAAAGTCTGGAGAACCATTCTGAGATGGTTAGCATGATTTTCTTCATTCCTTGAATAGATTAGTATGTCATCAATTAAGACTATAACATATCTAAATAAGGTTTGAAGACTCTATTCATAAGGTCCATGAATGCTGCTGGTGCATTGGTCAAACCGAACGACATGACCAGAAACTCATAATGACCTTAACGGGTCCTGTGTGTTGTCTTTGGAATATCACATTCCCTTACTTTCAACTAATGGTAGCCAGATCTGAGATCTATCTTAGAAAAACAAGAAGCACCCTGAAGTTGATCGAATTAATCATCAATTCTTGGAAAAGGATACTTGTTCTTGATGGTAACCTTGTTCAACTGATAATAATCTATACACATCCTAAGGGAACCATCTTTCTTTCTCACAAATAAGACTGGAGCGCCCCAAGGTGAGGCACTTAGTCGAATAAAGCCCTTATCTAATAGATCTTTTAACTGCTCTTTTAACTCTTTCAACTCTGTTAGTGCCATTCTATATGGCGGAATAGATATCGGACGAGTATCTGGAAGAAGATCTATACCAAAGTCTATCTCTCTCTCAGGAGGGACTTCACGAAGATCATCTTGAAACTCTTTTACTACTAGAACTAACTGAATAGGAGGTACCTCAACACTTGAGTCATTAACTCGGACTAAGTGATAGATACAACCCCTTGAAACTAACTTCCTCGCCTTAAGGTACGAAATGAAACGACCCTTAGGCACTGCTGAACTACTACTCCACTCTATGACTGGCTCCGTTGGAAACTGAAATTTGACTAATCGAGTTCTACAATCAATTGGGGCATAATAGGCATGAAGCCAGTCCATACCAAGAATGACATCAAAATCTACCATGTCTAAGTCAACTAGATCAGCTATGGTACTCTTGTGATTGATAGAAATAGGACAATCACGATAGACTCTCTCTGCTAGAATAGAATCACCAACAGATGTAGAAACATTGAATGGCTCAGTAAGTTGCTCAATATTAACATCAAAATTCATAGCAACATATGGAGTTACAAAGGACAAACTCGCTCCTAGGTCTAGCAAAGCATAAATAGTAAAGTCAAAGACTTGGATCATACCAGTACAACATCTGGCAAATCCTCTTGCTCTTGGCGACTGTTGATAGTATACAAGAGGTTTGTTCCTCCGCTAGTACTGGAAGTAACCCCTCTAGGTGCAGCTCTGTCTGGTGGAGCAACTGAAGAAGAATGGGCTATGTTGCCCCCATTACCTTTACGTTGCCTGTTCTCAGGACAGTCCCTCATAAAGTGACCGTTCTGACCATACTTGAAACAACCAGTGGATCCCACACGACAAATACCTGGGTGGTTCTACCACACTTAGCGCAGGTAGGAGGCTTACTACCCCTTTGCACCATACTACCCTGAGAATAGGACTCGTTACCTGATGTCTTAGCCCTCTTATTCTTAAACTCTTCCCTATCCTTCAACCTATCCTCCTCAACTTGTTGTACATGGATCATAAGCCTTGCTAGGTCCATATCCCCTATCATCATAGCTGCCTTGCCTTCCTTGCTTGACTGACGAGACAACCCAACAACAAATAAACGCATCCTGCTTCTCATGTCAGCAACCATCTCCGGAGCATAGCGAGAAAGTTGTGCGAACTTCAAACTGTACTCATGAACACTCATAGACTCCGGATTAAGGGTGAGGAACTCTCTTATCTTTGCCTCTCGCAACTCATGTGGAAAGAAACCCCCTATGAGAGGACTCTCAAACACAGCCCAACTCACTATTGGCGCATCCTCAGCCCTATTCTTTTTCCATTGGTCAAACCAGATTCTAGTGACACCCTTCATTTGGTATGCAGCTAGTTCCACCCACTCCGCATCAGCAACATGCATCACATCAAATAACCTTTTCAGCTCCTCAATAAAGTTTTCCGGATCCTCAGTGACACTTGAACCTGTGAAGCTTGGTTGGTTCATCCTTAAAAGCTCACGGATCCTTGAAGTATCAGCCACTTCCTGTCGATTACCTCTCTGTCCAACTTGATAGGTCGCAACTTGACTTAACATCCGGATAGGTTCACGTAATTCAGCAGTGGTGACCTTTCCTTGTGGTTGCACCTCTAGTGCATTAGGTACCCCTTGTTCCTCGACATTTCTCCCAGCAGGACGACCTCTGACTGCTTTTCGTAGAGGTATGAATACCTGGAAAAATGCATAAGCACGAATTAGAGGGAAACTTTTTAGAGATCAAACTCTAACGCACGAAATGAGTGTGAAAGAACTGAGAAATTTTCCTAATTATTGCAGCCTCCTAATTATAAATATGGTGCGCTTCACACCGATAAATAAGAATCTACATACACGGCTTTATAAACTCCCTAGAACTCTTGAACTCTGTGCTCTGATACCAAGTTTATCACGCCTCGAGCCTATACCCTGGGCGGGATTGGCACTAGAAGACAATTACTGGCCCAATAGAACCCTTGGCCTGGCTTACTTACCCCACGGAATACTTAAAACACAAAAATAGTCTAAATAAAGAACTTGTGAAATAAACTTAGAATGTCTCAAAAGGAGCATTCAACAAGCATGGCTACTCAAGTCTCATAGCAAAACATCTGAAATACAAAGCTAAAAGACTCATAACTAACTGTCTGACTATCTATGAAGCATCTAAAACAACTGAGATGGATGTTGGGACAAACCCCACAACATCCTAATGATTTGAAAATAGAACTAAAAGCAATAAAATGAGTCCTCCAAAATGCAAGGAGGCTCACCAATAGATTCTGAATTGCTCATTGGATCAACGGTGCGCTGGATGCCGATCCTAGTTACCTGCGTCTGCATCATAAGACGATGCAGGCCAACTAGCATCAGTACATTGAATGTACGAGTATGCGAGTTTGAATGCTAAACACAACAAAGGCTTGAAAAAGAATCTGAAGAACTTACCTAGCTCAACTTAACTCAAACATAACTGGACTCATTTCAATAAAAAGCAATTTAAAAGCAAGTGCAGTATTAGGAAAAGTTGTTTAAAAACGTGATGTCAACTATGTATGTATGCAAAGATACCATATGAAGTCTACCTATATATGATTGATACAAATATATCTGATGTATATAAAGATACAAAATAATGTAGTGGGATTTTTTCTAACCGACAACTATTACATAAGAGTTATTGTGATGATACAACAATCTCCCTCACGCTGACAGCGCATCCTATACCCTGCCCGAGGTATAGGGCCTGAATTACTAAGTGGATCCACTAGTCTATGCAAAAATGATTCATCTAAAAAGTATGACCCTTTTCTACCCATGATGGCTACATGGTTTATGAGGGCTGATAGTTGTATGAACTCTTCCCCATATTGGTGCTCAATAGTACTCCCAAAATATACTAGCTCTTTATGTTTAAAACATACTTCTTTATGTGATTTGAGATAATTGCTCAAAACTTAGCTCAAACGCTATCTTGGAAATCAAAGTATCCCCTCTTGCTTAATTATGAAAGCATTTACTCTTTTCTGAAAACTAGCTTAAATGCTCTTTAGAAATCAACGTTTTCCTTTCTTGTTTAAATGTGAAAACATTTTAAACGCTTTGGAAATACATAAACCCCATATACTTTTGAAGAAATGAACTTCAAGCTTTACTCTTTAGTCAACTTGAAATTTAAGTCTTAACACAAAGTTAAACATTTGAAAAAAAAAAAGACTTTTGGAAAACTCTTAAAAACTTATCTTAACTTGACTCTTGACTTTGATCTTAACTTTCCTTGAATTGGATTATGGATTCAAGGTTCATGATCCCATGTTTATGGATGATTTCATGATGTTTAGATGTACCTTAGAGTGTTGGAATCAACTTGAAAACATAGGTACATTGCTAAGGAACAAGTACGAAAGGATGGGGGAAGAATGGGAAGAACTGGCGTCCCTGGCGCTATAAGAGGCGCGGGGCGCTAGCTCTTGAGATTCAGGTGCCAAGTTGTGGTGATCTGGCTGGCGCGTCACCCCCTATCCCCACATTCGGGGACTGCTTTGGGGCGCGCTGGCTGGCGTGACTCCCCACCTCCTTCCCCAGGTGTTAGACGACTTTTCTTTTCCGTTTTTCAACTCTAAACCCTCTAAACTTCAACGGTTCTTTCCCCAAACACTTAGGATCATTTATACCCTCAATATATGATAGATTCAAACCGAAATTACCCCCGGAAACATGAATCAAATTTCCAGAAACTTCAACAGAACAACCCACAAGAATTCAAACGAATTTCATCAAGAACTCAAAGGATTTACTTTCAAATCACACATATTTTGCTGAATTGATTCATGATTGGCGCGTGGATGAGCTAACCCAACGCTATGTGATCTCACATATCTTTTAGGGATCACCCCCGACAAAATCCACAAGCTACCCTTGACGAAATTGACGAATCTTGGACATTCTTGTCCTTTCTCCTCTTTTCTCCTCTTCTCCAAGCCCTAGCGTAAAATTAACTTTTCTAAAACTGAATAAAATCTGACTTTACCCCAATTAAACTCCTAAAAACGAATAAGAATAATTAGGTAAGGATAAGACTAAATTACCCTTCCAAAATCCGGATTAGACTTTCCTTAATCCAACAGCCCAACTTCCAAAGGACATAACTTACTCATCCGAACTCGGAATCACGCAAACTTGGCGGCATTGAAAAGATCATTCCAACCATGTCTGGAAGTACACCTAACTCATCCTGAGCTAGGAGTTATGGCCGTTTGAAGTTGACCAAAACTCAACTTTTCCTAACTTAAACAAATTTCCAGATTTTCATTCTTTCCAAAAATGACTATTTCCAATTATTAGCTTCTTCCTAGTTATTTCAAATTGCGAGATGTTACAGTTGAGCTTAGAGAGTACTGAGGGAGATATGGGTGCTAGAGTAAGCTGAGAAAAAAAAAAGTATGCGCTTTTTTAAAATAAAAAATAAAAAATCAGCACTTAGGACTGCTACAACTTAATAATAAAAATTTGTAGAGGTTAAAATAACTCCCACATTAAATATTATTTAGGGGGGGTTATAGTAATCCCCTCAATTAAACCTTCCCAAATCTAGTTTTTTTTTTGTAGTGCTTGCAGTTCTTGAAAGCTTGTTGTTTTCTTGAGAAAGACAAAACATAGTTTTTTCTTGAGTACCTTGGATGTTGGACTAGGTAGTTTCTTATCAACAAAGGTATATTATTCTCTGATCGAAACAACCTAATGTGCTCTCATTGGTTGAGAGCTCTGTCCTCTTTTCCCTTCCTCACCAACCATAAGAGTGTTGGCAGCTTTACAGTTGTTCCCCATTTGTCCAGGAACATACGCTACTCATGGGATCAGGTCCCATTGTTTGGTAGGATCATCAAAACAATGGAGTTACAGCGGCATTGATATGGGATACTGTATTTTCAAAGATTAGTTTGTTTCTCAGCGTAACACCATTGTATAATGTCACATAACTAGAGTTCTTATATATATGTATATATATATATATACTAGTTTTTGGTAACGTACGTTGCATGTTTGTTCTTTATTATTATGGTAATAAATTTCTTATCTATAATAGTTTTGAGTTATAAAATGGAAATATTGGTGGAGTAAGGAGTGAATTTTATTTTATTTTTTTGAGAATTGGTAGCATGTCAGGAGTGAAAAATTTTAGCCACAAACTAATAATCTCTTTTACTGCTTATATGTTATTTTCGAATTCAATTTCTATTATATGTTTTTCTCTTTATGATTTTATTCCTCTTTCATATTTAAAAAGATAAATTTTAAGGTTGTTCATATTTGACTTTTAAGTACTCCTTTATATTAAATTAAATTACCTCATTTGTTAGAATATGTCTTCTTGAGAGATTTTCTCGATTTCTTTTGCTCGATGTTGTTGAGGGAGAAGCATTAGTTATCCTTTTTACCTCAAAAGCTTGGAGACTAAGGCAAAATATAATTTCAATAAGTTATTGTCAAACTAAAGCTATCAAGGAGGCTCTACTTTGTAAATACACGTCCATTAAGTTATTAAAATCTAATTAAAATAAAATAATCAAATGTTAATAAAATTTATTAAAAATTACTCATGCAAAAAATTGCAAAAATTATTGGAGAGACATGCCGCATACCTCATTTGTATTGGCACAAGTTCTACTAAAAGTTCTATTGAACGGTCTGCAAAAGCATCACCTCTTGTTTATACCTGAGATTAAAAAATTACATCATAAGTTCATAAAAAAAAAAATTAGCAGTAGATTTTCATGTGAGAGATCAAACACTTAAACATCAATTTAAGAATATAATTTGAATGATAGCAAAAAAATGAAGAAACTAAATGTAAAGAAATGCTTGAAACAACATATGATAAGAGTTTTATGCTCTCTAAACCAAATTTGAATGTACCGTATTGTCATTACAAGACAACGTGTAAGAGAAAATATGCATCTATGGAATAAAAAAATTTGGGATTCTTGGAAATATATATATGTCAGTTTCTTTTAAAAGATTATTATTAATGAATAATTGTCTTTTCATTTGCTTTCATATTTAGCGTCATAATTTATTGTGAAAATTATGTTGCTTAAAAGAGTATAATGGTGATAGTAATTGAAAAGACATGTAGGTTATAGTTTTTGTACAATAACTTATAGGTATTAGTGATTTCGTGAAGAGTTAAAGTTATTCAATTTAATGGTGATTTCTTTAAGTGTTAAAAAGTCATTCAACTTTAATGGCTTCACACTTATAGAATAACTAGTTTTGACGCACGTGCATTGCACATGAAAATCAAATCATGTACCATATTTTGGTATGCTAACTGTTTGGTGTGGGTTCTATGAGAGGGCTATTGAATTGGGTTTCGTGAGAGGACCATTGAATTGTGTTGCGTATCTACTTATGATGAGTTCGTTCAGATCTAATGACGATTTATATTGGAAGACAGTATGTTGCTCTAAGTCGATATAACTGTGATATCTGAGAATTGTGAAGTTGTTCATTGTTCGTATATGTTGATGATATTGTATATGTTCGATATGTGCATGTGATTATATTGTTTTATTGACTAATGTATGTTACACTTATTGGGATAGCCGTGTGATCCTACCAGTACACTATGGTTGTGTACTGATACTGCACTTGCTTGTTCTTTATTGAGTACATGGCATCTTCAGGCGGCTATTGATAGACCTCAGCTAGTTGACTATTGGGCATGACCAGATTCAAGGGTGAACCATTTCTTTCGAGCTGCCATGGATCTTTCTTGTTTAAGTCCACTCTGTTCGGAATTAGACTATTTGCTTAAGGTGTTTGTTTAGTTTCAGGGTTGTACCCCTTGTTATTAGAACTGTCGTTAGTAGAGTTTTGGTACATTGACTTTCAGGTTCTAGGGGTTGAATTTCCGCATTAGTTTGGTTAGTTAATTGTTTAAACCTTTAGGGTTTATGGGGACTCCATTTTTATTGTCATTGAAACCTGCTTTCGTATCTTTGAATGCATAGTTTTTGGTTAAGTTGTTTAGTCTGGGTTGTAGTAATTGTTCTCCCACCAGAGGGTTAGATTGGGTGCCAATCATTATAATCTGGGTCGTGACAAAGTTGGTATTAGAGCCCTAGGTTCGTTGATGTCATTGTACCAAAACGAGTCTAGTAGAGTCTTGCAGAACTGTACGAAGACGTCCGTACTTTTCTTTAAGAGGCTATAGGACTTTAGGAAAAACCCACTTCTTTCTACTCCTTCGTGCTATGACTTGAATCCAATTGGTATCTGGGTGATACAAATTGGTATATTTCCTCATTCACTCTATGGTCTGAGCTAGAGCAACAACAGCGGTAACACCATCATTAGCAAGAGAGGATGTGTATAAACTACCGACAGTTGAATAAGGTCATCATTCAGAACAAGTATCCATTGCCTCAGACAGATGACCTTTTTGACCAATTGCAAGGTGCATCGGTTTTCTCTAAGATTGATTTAACGTTAGGTTACCATCAGTTAAAGGTTGATGAGGTTAAGAATTGGGTTCGACCAAGTTCTGTGATTGAAATTAGCGATTTTGTGGGGCTCGCTAGCTACTATTGTCGCTTGTGGTATGAGTTGAGTCCAATTGGTATCTCAACAAGGTGAACTAGACGCCGTAGTCCCGGCTGAAGGGACACAAACAAGGTAATTGGAACTGAGAAGGCTCCAATTGGTATTTGGCCTTAGCAACCGTATCAGTAATGGTTGATGGTCATTTACGGAATGAACTAATTAAAGAAATTGGACTTGTCTGCGAGTTGTAACTTGGAATGGTGAATGTGTGCTTCTAGTTGTCAAAAATTAACTATGAATGTGAAGGGTGTATTACTTGAATGCTTTAATATGATTATATGCCCAGTATTGCTTGTTTGAATGTTGACATGTGCAATGTGCTGGCCTAAATGTTGAAATTGTGCCAGTTGTAACCGCTTGAGTGTCGTGGAATTTGTTGTGAAAATAAAGTCATCACGAGATTAGGTGCAAGGGTCTAGATAAATCATGATGTGGTTTGTAAGCGAGAAATCTGGACGTGCGTTGTGACCAACTTATAACCGTGTGAGAGTCTGGGTGTATCCTGGGAATATGTGTGTAGTAGTGTTGAAATGATGTAAAAGGATTCTAAAGTGCGTACTTCATTGGGTTGACCGGGGGATAGACAATTATTGTCCTAGCTAAAGGTTTTTTCTCTAAAAATGCATGTGTTATAGCTAGGAACCTTTGGGGGGAATTGGGAAAGAAAAGAACCCAGAAAAATTGTAAACAGGGATTCTGTTTCCGTTATGGCCGTTGGGGCGGGATTTTCCCGCCAAGGCGAGGCCGCTAGTGCGGGATTCCTCCCACCAGAGTGGGACAAGGTGAGACAGAACCTCAGCCTTGTCTCCCATTTTTTCCCTAGTCACAATTATGGACCTCGAATCATACCCGAACTAACCCCCGCGATCTAATTCAGTGTTGAGCAATCGAATATAAGTTATAAGGTGTGTTAAATTGTGGAGAACCTGGGCATATGAGGAGTAAATCAGCGAGGCCGTGGAGGTGGAGGACATGGTAATGTAGGTAGAAGAGTAGTGCAACCAAGTGAGGAGGTTGCTCGTCAAAATGACAGGGCTCAGTTATATGCTTTTTCAGGCAAGACCGAGTTTGAGGTGTGATGCAGTGTTCACTAGTGCTACTCTTGTCTGTTCTCGGATGGCTATTATTTTGTGTGATCTGGGTTCTACTCTTGTGAGTTTTTGGCCAACTTTGAACAGCCATAAATTCTAGCTCATGATGAATTAGGTGGAGTTCCAGTTATGGTTGTAAAGTTCGTGGAAGGATCTTTCCAACGCCACTGAATTTGCTCGATTCCGAGTTCGTATGAGTCAGTTATGCCCTTTGAAAGTTAGCCAGTTGGCAGGGAATCCGTCCGGAAATTTTTAAGGGAATTTTGGTCTTTTCATAGCTATTTCTTTTAGGGTTATATTGTTGTGTTAGGCTGATTTTTGGATCATTTTTGTCCCATTTTAAAAGAGTAAGAGTTAGGGTTCTTGAGTGAAGAAGAGAAGAAGAAGAGGAGATCAAGGAGCTTCCATCAAAGATCGTCGTGGAAATCGTCGGGGGTGATCCCTACTAGGTATGTGAGTTCATAGTGTGGGTTGATCCTTTCTCCCACACACCAAGCTCCTTTTATTATTGAGGAAATATTGGTTGAGTTATTGATGTTGTTAGTTGTATTGTTGGTTGTGTTGTTGAAATTATTATTGGTGAGGGATATGATTTGGTTGTGTATTTGAGTTGTAATCTATTGTATGTTGAGGGATTTTGTGCTACCAAGTGTTTGGGCTGAAACCTTTGTTATTGGGAGGGTTTAGAGTTGGAGAAAAGAAGGAGAAGAGTCAAAATTTTCAGGAAAAACGGGTGGTGCGTCGCGCCTTGCAGAGCGCCCCAAGAAGTGTTTTGAACTTCACCCCTTGGGGCGTCGCGCCTAGCAGAGCGCCAGCAGGCCCCCTCTAAAGTTTTGGGGCTGGCGCTCCGCGCCTTGCAGAGCGCCAAGGACGCCAAGTTCCCCTATTCATTCCACACTTTCTCATGCATGTTCCATGGTACTGTACCTATGTTTCCAAGTTGTTTCCTACACTTCAAGTTGCGTCTAAATGTCAAGAACTCGTCCATAACATGTGATTATATACCTTGAATCCATAATCCAATTCAAGGCGAGCTAGTTTCAAGTTAAAGAGAAGTTAGAGTCAAGTCAAGCAAAGTTAAGAAGTTAGTTCAAGCAAGTTTTCAAAGTTGTTCAAGAGTCTTTATTGAACGTTTTCACTTCATTCTAAGGCTCAAGTTGCAAGTCAAATAAAGAGTATAGAGTCAAGAGTTTCAAGTCAAGTAAAGAGTTTAAAGTTGAGTTCATTTCTCAAAGTTATTAGGGAACTATGTATTCCCAAAGAAGTTTTAAAGAAATGTTTTTACATTTAAACAAGGTTGGAAACTGAGATTTCCAAAGAGCCTTCGGGCTAGTTTTTGAGTAATTATCTCATGTCAGCAGGAAGAAATATGTTTTAAAAACATAAGAGCCACTACATTTTTGGGAGTAGTATCGAGCACCGAGTTGGGGGAGCGTTCAAAGAACCCACAGCCCCCATAGAACCATGTTAGCCACCATGGGTAGAAAAGGATCATACTTTTTAGATGAATCCTTTTCCAGATAGACTAGTGGATCCATTAGGCAGTTCAGGTCCTATACCTTTGGCCGGGAATAGGATACTCTGGCAGCGTGAGGTCGATCGATGTATCATCACTATAGCTCTATGTGATGGTTGTCGGTTAGAGAAACTCCCACAGCAGTTATTGTATTTTCATACACAGAAAGTATTGTATTTTATATACATCAGGTCATTTGTATTTCTATATATACATCTCAGGCTTATTGTATCTTTGTATGCACACAGAGTTTATAGCTGGTTTTAAATAGTCTTTCTTTATATCGTACTTGTTTTAAATTGTCTTATATTGAAAGAAGTCAGTCAGGTTGAGTTGAGTTGAGCCAGGTAAGCTATTCAGTTTCTACCAGATCTCCTTCTAGCCTTTGTTGCTTAGTTTCCAGCTGGCATAGTCGTACATTCCATGTACTGATGCCAGTTGGCCTGCATCTTATTATGATGCAGACGCAGGTACCTAGGATCAGCATCCAGCACGCCGATGATCCAGTTGAGCACTCCAGAGTCGGTGGTGAGCCTCCTTGTGTTTCGGAGGACTCAATTATTTTGTTCGCTTAGTTTTGTTTGATTAGGATGTTGTGTGGTCTGTCTCAACATCCATCTCAGTATTTTAGAGGCTTCACAGATAGTCAGTCAATCAGTTAGTTTTGAGTCTCTCATTTATGTATATATATTACTATTCAATTTTAAGACTCGAGTTGCTCTTTTTGGCCAGTGATTATCAGTTGGTTGTTTATAACCTTTCTTTGCATTAAGTTGTGTTGTTGAGTTAAGTTCCATTGAGTTAAGAAAGCCAGTCCAAGGGTTCGCTTGGGGCTAGCGATGGTCTCCGAGTGCCGGTCCCGCCTAGGGTGTAGGCTCGGGGCGTGACAAACTTGGTATCAGAGCCCAGAGTTCAATAGTCCTAGGGAGTCTATTAAGCCGTGTCTGTAGAGTCCTAGTTATCGCTGTGAAGCGCGCCACATCTATAATTGGGAGGCTACAACATTTAGGAAGATTTCTCACTTCTTTCACACTCATCTCGTGCGTTAGAGTTGATCTCTATAGAGTTTCCTTCTAATCCGTGCTTGCGCGTGTTTCAGATAGTCATGCCTCCTAGAAGAGTTGGCAGAGGGCGTTTTCCTAGACGCTATGTTGATGAGCAAGAGTTACCAGATGCACCTGGAGTGCAACATCAAGAGGAAGTTTCTAATGTTGAGTTCAGAGAGGCAATTAGAATTCTAAGTCAAGCTGTAACTAATCAGATTGGTCAGTAAAGGGGAGCTCGACAGGAAGGACCTGACACTTCTAGGATTCGTGAGTTCTTGGGGATGAATCCTCCGAGTTTCATGGGTTCGAGCACCACTGAGGATCCAGAGAACTTCATTGATGAGTTGAAGAAGATTTTTGATGTAATGCATGTGGCAGATATTGAGCGGGTTGAACTAGCGGCGTATCAATTGAAGGATGTTGCTAGAACTTGGTTCGACCAGTGGAAAGGGGACAGAGTTGAGAATGCACCACATGCGAGTTGGGCCTATTTTGAGGAAGCTTTCTTGGGGCATTTCTTTCCTCGAGAATTGAGAGGGGCCAAGGTACGTGAGTTCCTTATACTTAAGCAAGAGTCTTTGAATGTTCAAGAGTACAGTCTGAAGTTCACACAACTATCCCGATATGCTCCGGAGATGGTGGCGGACATGAGGAATAGAATGAGTTTGTTTGTCGATGGGCTGTCTCGGTTGTCAAGTAAGGAAGGAAGGGCTGCAATGCTTATTGGGGATATGGACATATCTAGATTGATGGTCTATGTGCAACAGGTTGAGGAAGAGAAGCTGAGGGATAGAGAAGAGTTCAGAAATAAGAGAGCGAAGTCCAGTAATGAGACCGTGCAGCAGAAAGGTAATTCAAACCGTTCCTCCTTTCAACAAAGGCAAAAGGGACCTGCTCCATCATCTGCTAGAGCACATGCACCCAGATACAGATGTGAATTTAATGGCCAGAATTCGAAGGATTTCAAGGCTAGGACAGCACAATCTTCGGGTAGTGTGTCGCAAGGGAGTAGTAAGCCTCCTGCCTACGCCAAGTGTGGTAGGAACCACTCAGGTATTTGTCGAGAGGGATCCATTGGTTGTTTCAAGTGTGGTCAGAATGGACATTTCATGCGAGAGTGTCCAAAGAATAGGCAGGGTAATGGGGGCAATAGAGTACAGTCTTCTTCAGTTGTTCCACCAGACAGGGCAGCACCTAGAGGAGCTACTTCTAGTACCGGTGGAGGAGCAAATCGCCTCTATGCAATCACCAGTCGCCATGAGCAAGAGAACTCTCCAAATGTTGTCACTGGTATGATCAAAATCTTTGCTTTTGATGTGTGTGCCTTGTTAGACCAAGAAACAAGTATATCTTTTGTAACTCCTTATGTTGCAAATAAGTTTGATGTTCTTCCTGAAAGACTTTGTGAACCCTTTTGTGTTTCTACACCTGTTGGGGAATCTATTCTAGCTAAAAGAGTTTATTGTCCTGTTTCTATCAATCACAAGAGAACCATGGTTGATTTGATTGAGTTAGACATGGTAGATTTCGATGTCATTTTAGGTATGCATTGGCTTCATGCTAGTCATGCATCGATAGATTGTAGAACTCAAGTGGTCAAGTTTCAGTTTCTGAAATAGCCAGTCTTAGAGTGGAGTAGTAGTTCAGCAGTGCCTAAGGGTCGTTTCATTTCGTACCTTAAGGCAAGGAAGTTAGTTTCAAAGGGTTGTATCTATCACTTAGTCCGAGTTCATGACTTTAGTGTTGAGATACCTCATTTTCAGTCAGTTCCTATAGTAAGAGAGTTTCCAGAAGTTTTTCCTGATGATCTACCCGAAATTCCTCCTGAGAGAGAAATAGATTTCGGCATAGATCTCCTTCCAGATACATGTCCTATCTCTATTCTGCCATACAGAATGGCACCAGCAGAGTTGAAAGAGTTGAAAGAGTTGAAAGAGTTGAAAGAGTAGTTGAAAGATCTTCTAGATAAGGGTTTCATTCGACCAAATTTCTCACCTTGGGGTGCTCCGGTCTTGTTCGTGAGAATGAAAAATGGTACCCTTAGAATGTGTATAGATTACCGCCAGTTGAATAAGGTTACCATCAAGAATAAGTAGCCTCTTTCGAGGATTGATGATCTTTTCGATCAGCTTTAGGGTGCCACTTGTTTTTCGAAGATTGACCTCAGATCAGGCTATCAGCAGTTAAGAGTAAGGGAATGTGATATTCCAAAGACAGCTTTCAGAACCAGATACGGTCATTATGAGTTTTTGGTCATGTCTTTTGGTTTGACCAATGCACCGGCAGTGAAACGACCCCAAAAATGCCCGAAAATGTGCTTCGGAAACACCTAAAATTGTAATTTCCATATATCTCAAAATCCGTGCATGATTTCGGAAATTCGACTTCATATTCTTATTCAGGGGGTCAAATTGAGTGG
>JAJOOR010013648.1:0-21788 GCA_036250505.1 Solanum acaule | reverse complement strand
AAAATATTTATTGATAAAATCTTTACAAATAAAACACTACTAAAAATATATATAAAAAATATTTTTAAAAATTAATAGCCCACGGGCTGGCCTCTGAGGCTTGCGGGTTGGCCCTACGAGGCTACGGGCCAAACGAGGCTGGGCTAAAAAGCCTCGTTCCTAAATGGGCCAAAAAAATTAAGCCCAACCCCACTTAATTCAAGGGTTGGGTTGGGCCGGCCTCGCGGGCCAAGCCCATTTTGACGGCTCTAGTTATAATCACTTCATTAATGTTAAAATAGATATTTAAAAGTTAAATTGTTATTAAATGTAAAATTATGTCATTCATTTTGAGATTGACTAAAAAAAAGTGAGTCACATAAATTAGGAAAAAAGAAATACTACTATTTTTTTTTCCAGCTTACACCTACAAAGTCAATACTCTTTTAAGATACTTCTAGAAACCATCTAAGTTCTTTCTAGGAAGAATTCTTCTTCTTTTTTGTCTTATTTAGGAAATGATTTCTGATCATCGCCTGTGGTGTTAGATCAGAAAAGTGACTATATCATTTCAAGGTTGACCTTAATTAACTTGATGACACACTTATAAAGTTTTTTGACTTGAAATATTAGGTTAAGTGTCTTTATTGCTAATGTAAAATGTTGACCAATGTTGATAATTATTGATAGTGAATATTAATGGATGTAATGATGGTTGTTGGTGATGATTGCTAATAGTGATGATGATTGACGGTAGTCGATAGTAATGGTTGGTTGACCTGAGGATTATGATTGTGGATGTAGTAGGTGGTGGTGGGTTGTAGGTGAAAGTAGATATAGTGACCGTGAACTATAATCTTTGTAGAATTTTTTAAATAGACATTCTAAGGATATGAAGACTTTGTACTTAGTTTCATTTGTCACCTAAGCCTTTCTAATCGGGATTTCGTCAACAAAATTCTCGAACTTACTAAAACACAACATTTTATACTCTTCTTTGAACTACTCAATGGTGCATGAATTACAAAATACATACACATAGATTTCCACATCATTTTAAACCACATGAAACATGACATGTTAAAACTATTAATTTCCATTTTCCTTCCGACATTTTATTTTCTTTTGTTCAACCATACCCTCATACTCTCTCTAGTCTTGATTCCCATTGTCAAGACCGGTTGCTGTGACTCTACAATTGCAGGGCTTATTGTTGGGTTCGAAAGTGATTAGGGCGGCATGCGAAAGCTTACAATTATAATTAAGACGGTGATAAATTAGATGACAAATACTTCTGCTAAAAATAAAATATTATTATATGGAATTTGGCCAATTGACCTACATATTAAAAACTAATAAAAAATATTAAAATTGTAGAGAGAAAAATCTCCTCATAAACAAAAGTCTCTAAACGACTACATTGTAAATGTTATTGTGTTTTTGCTATGAAAATATATGAATCTTCAATATATAGATTTCCAAACTTTTCTTACGGAAAGAATAAACCAAATATGGAAGAGAATTATAGGTAATGCTTTGACTTTCAAGTATACTATTCCCCTAAAGGTCAAAATTCTTTAAAGAGGTTATGATCTGATTGCTAAGTCATACTTTACCCGATTGAACTCGTATTTTATTGGTATGGAGTTATTAATAAAAAGAAATAAAAGATTGAAGGAAAGTATTTTATTTATAAACTCAATTAAGGTTCTATATGATTGTTTATTCCTATGTATTTTCTATATTTTCTGTATATCGAAAATAACCAGTAACATCCCTATTTATAAAAGTAAAAACCAAATTAAACTAGGACTAGGAACCACTCTAATTAACAAATCTTAATTAAACATAAATAAGTAAATACCATAAATAACAAATCCTAATCAACTTAGGATTCCTACTCCAACTTTAAATTATTATTTCCAACATTCTCCCGTAATTCAAAGTTGTATACTATTGTCTTTTTCTTCTTGTTATTGTTGTTGTATTGGAGTACTTCTCTTCAATCTTCAATTGTTGGAGTACTTCCTTCGATCTTTCAATTGTTGGAGTACTTCTCTTCAATCTTCAATTATTGGAGTACTTCTCTTCAATTCTCTTTTTTTTTGGTTGTGTTGGAGCACCTTCTCTCCAACTTTCTAGTGTTAGAGCACTTTGTCTCCAACTCACGATATTTGTTTTCTTGGTTGTGTTAGAGCACTTCTCTCCAACTTCCAAGTGTTGGAGCACTTTCTCTCCAACTCACAATATTTTTTCTCTTGGTTGTGTTGGAGCACTTCTATCCAACTTCCAAGGTTGATGCCCTTCCCACCAACGCCTTTTCTTTTTGGTTTTTTTTCTCAAAATCAAAGAACAATTCTATAAAAAAGGAACAATAGAATATAAAACTAAATAAAATAAAATAAGATATATCTAACTAGACAGTTTTAATCCTAAAATAAAAAAGAATAAATATTAAAAATAGCTATAAAATTATTCAAAAGCCCAAGCATTCTCTTTACGAATCTCCTCTTCTTCCTCTGGAGTAAAATCATTCTTGATATCAAATTATTTACATATTTCTTCTGGTGTTTTTCCTTTAATCCTATCGCCAATTTCATGACACATCATATCCAATACTATCTCTTTATCGTTAAGAAAATTAGCAGCTAAGATAAGAGCATGCAAAATCGATCAGTGCACCTTCACAAAAGCCTTGTCAAAGTCCATCAGCATGTCTTTAGAGACGCCTTCCTCCGAATGTTTCTTCCAGTATTCGATCACTTTGGTCATTGTTTTGCTATCAACATTAGGCAGGGGAATGACGTTTGAAACACAATCGTCTTCAACCATATTCTTGATAGTTTGTGACCTTACGACTATTGCCTCGTCCAGGACAAATTTCTTATCATTGCAAGTCTTTAAAGTTAAGAACTTTGTTGAAGAAGACATGATGATAAAAAAATATTTGAATAAACTCAAAATTTCTTGAATTTTACATCAAGTTCTATCTATTTTGTATATTTTTCTGTATATTAAAAATAACCAGTAACATTCCTATTTATAAAAGTAAAACCAAATTAAATTAGGACTAGGAACCACTCTAATTAACAAATCCTAATTAAACATAAATAAGTAAATACCATAAATAACAAATCATAATCAACTTAGATTCCTACTCTTGAATTATTATTTCCAACAGAGATCACAAAACAAAAAAATAAATAAATCACCGCACCCTACCTCAAAAACAAAGCCCATAGAAAGCACTTCAAAAACAATCCATTGGTAGAAATGTTTAAACAAATCATCCGAGAGCATAGAACCAACATCACTCCTTTGTTTTTTTTTTTTTTATCAAATATATTAAAATAGAATAAATATAAGATAATTAGGTCTCAAAAAATGAAAGAGATTCCAGGTATAATCACGTAGTAGTAACAAATTTAACGAGCCACTAAATTAAAATAAGGCATAAGACATCATAATGTTTAAATCATTTAAACTTGTTCCTCCGGCACTTGGTATTGACGAAGGATGTCATCGCAGCTAGCAAGAGGCTCATCACGGATGAAACCCATTGCGTTGGCAAAATAGATTTCGGAAATCATGCCATTGTTGCGGGTGAGAGTGACACGGGAACGATCACGACCGGCACTGGGCTTGGCACAGGTGGGATCGGGGCTCTTAATCAGGACGACATCGCACACATCGTCACCACGGTCACTTTTAACCAAGATACTGTATTCTCCTTGAGAATTAGTCACACCTTCAACAGTGTAGGTGGGTTCTTCCGTGATCCTGCTCTTGCACTCAATTTTAACCTTTGCGTCTGCCCATAAAACAAGAAAAAAAAATTAATCTCCTCTCAAACATTTCATCGAACACATGGGAACCAAAATTCTGAATCACTTTACTAAAATAATATAAGGAGTGCAGTTACCGGGGAGGTACGTGGTGGCAGGGGTCTCAAAACCGCAGCGGCAAGTATCACAGTAAACTTTTCCCTCGACAAGTAAAGGATTGCCGGCAGAAGCAATTGATGTAGAGAGCAAACAAATAGCGAAAAATACCACCAATCTTGCCATGCTATTACTTGTTGTGAAAGTTACGACAGAAATCAAATGAAATGAATGTGAAGATAAAAATTTAGTTCTGGGAAGTGAAAGTGAGAATGATATATAATGTACATAAGTGGACCCAATGTACCTAAATATTCGACATCATTTTGTTTTTATCAACTTCGAATTTTTTTTTAAAAAAAAAACTTAAAAGTTAGATTATGATTTAATGTTTTCTATAAGACTATGTTCAAAATATATTTTAATCATCTATGAAATAAATAAATAAAATTAATCTATCAAACCCTAAGAATAAGTCAAAATCCAACATAGTGAGGTAGCAAATTTCATATAAAGTGTTAATGCTAATTGTAAAGTAATAAATTAGTAGTATAATTTAACTTGGTCAAATTGAACAAAACGGAAGAAAGATAAGCGAGCGTACGTTGCGGCTATCTTCTCAACAATTTCGGAGTATGGATTCCACCGGCCCCAATATTGTGTACTGGAACCCTTCCATTACGCACAACTTTTCCCCGAATGGCTACTTTGGGAATACAATTCTAACGATAAACAAAAATATACTTGTGACATCATATGATAAATTACATTAAATACTTGTTTACCCGTAAAATATTATTCTTCAATTTATCAAAATGGTTTAAGGCATGTGAGTTAAATTGATTTCACAACAAAATAATGATATTAAAATAATGGAAAAAATTCTTTTGGCCACAAAATTTGGACAGAATGGTATTTTATCTATGTTATTTTACTTTCTTTTTTTTAACATTTTTACCTTTTTAACTTTAATACCTTTTAATTAAAAAAAAATGGTTTAAAGATTAGTTTATTTTAAAATAAAAAGAATATTATACATTTTTTAAATTTCTGGCCAAATTCTGACCAAATTTTCTGGCTATTTAGCATTATCTTAGATATTGGAAATTGGACCTTCGAAGCTTGAGCACAATGTGATCATATAATGTGCGAGTCAAAATCACGGAACCCCCTAAATCTAATACATATAACTAGCAGGCTATTATTTATAGAGATCGAGGTGCTAGACAGGGAACAACGTAACTTTCGTAGGGTTCACCCCTCTGCTGGTCTTCTGGTAGGTCACTAACTCTGTAATTGTGTACCCATCGACGAAAGTATCAACTTCATTCGTAATTTGTGGATTGTCGAGCATATTTTATCTCCATCATGTTTGATTATGTCTTTGCATTTGGAATTATACGTCTGGACCTAAACAAGTAATATCGCGGTATGTCGCTGATATCAACCATGTTGATTTCGGAATTTTCTCAAATTGAGTTTCATCCTCTAGCCATATTCCAGAGATGTTGTTCAATGCTTCTTAATCAGTGTTCTGGTCAGTTACTTTTGCAACATGTCGACACAAATTACTTTTGCAACATGTCAACACTATAGCAAAGGCCGCACAAAAGTAATTCGTGTTTTAAGTCAGTTCTCATTTGATCTTGGTCAAAACTCAAAATATTCGATCACTGAACCAGTGACGACTTTTCCAAGGCTTATGGCTTTTTTCTCTTGAGGTAAGTATTTTTCTTTCATATTTTCCATCTGTAATTCGATTTTCTCTTAGAATCAAAGGGTATGATATCATGAGAATTGATCGATTCGAACCCTAGAGTTTTTATCTGATGGGGACATATGTGGAAAAGTATAATTATGCATGAATTTTTATTCTAGATCGATCATTTTTTTCTTCTAGCATGGAATTATGAATCTGGCCTTTAACTATGATATTAATGGGGTACCTAGAATCCCCATAAAAGGGTTATTTAAGAATAAAACTTTATGAATGAGATTTGTATGATCATGAAAATCTTCGATTTGATGAAATAGTTTTAAAATACATAGTTAGACCTTCTAAAAAGGTCAAATTAAGCGGGTTTGAATACTTAAGCTTTCGTTTAAAAAAAGTAGATAATACAAGTGTCATTATATTTCATTTATCTTTAAATTTCATACTAGACATGGTATTTGAGTCAATCAACAGTATCACGTATTGATGTGGCACCTGAGCCAATCAATCAGCACAACAATCATGCATAATCACATAGCACAACAAGCATGCATAATCGCATAGAACAATGAACAAGACCACTTCAGCCCACAAGTTACAATTACAAGTTCATTTTCATATGCTTTCCTACCACGCATTGCACAAATGATACTACAAAGCAATAGTCATGCATACACACACATAATCGAAAACATATAACCATCACTTACATATATACTGTAACATCTCACAATTAGAAACGACTATAAAGAGTTTAAAATATGAAAATATTGATTCTTGGAAAGAATAAGGAAATCTGGAAATTTTTGTCCAAGTTAAGAAAGTGAGTTTTGTCCATTTTCAAACGGCCATAAGTCCTAACTCAGGATGAGTTAGGAGCAGATGTTGATATGGTTAGAAAGCCCTTGGATAGATCTTTCCAACGCCGCCAAGTTTGCACGATTTCGACATCATATGAGTGAGATATGCCTTTCGTAAGTCGGGCTGTTGGATTGAGGAAAGTCCCAATCCGGGTTTAGGGAAGGGCAAAGTAGTCTTTTCTCTAATTTATTTCCTAATTCGTTTTTAGGGATTTATTGGGGTAAAAACTTATTTTGGTCAGATTAGAAAAATTATATTCACGCTTAGGGCTTGGAGAAAAGAGAAGGTAAGAAAGAAAGGGAGAAAAGCCAAGATTTCGCCAAGAACGTCAAGCATTTGGAGTGGAATTCGTCGGGGGTGATCCTATTGAGGTATGTGATATTTCTTTCGTGTTGGGTTAGTTCACCCACACACTATCTTGTTTCAATTCAGCGAATTCAAGTTATTTGAATGCAAAGAAAGTGAGTTCTTGAAGAACATTGTTGAAAATTCGTTGAGTTCGTGATGGTTGTGTTGTTGAAGTCTCTTGTTGATTTGATTCATGTTTCCGGGTGAATTTTCGAGTTAAATATGTTCTATGTTGAGGGTACTACTGATCCTAAGTGTTTGGGGAAAGAACTATGGAAGTTTAGAGATGAAAAACGAAGGAGAAAGTCGGGGATTTTCTGGGCAAAGGCTTGGGGCACCGAGCCTGCCAGAGCGCCACAAAAGTTCCTCTGAACTTTGGCCTCTGGCGCGTCGCGCCAGCCATAGCGCCACAACAAGCCCTCTAAAGTTTGAGGGTTGGCTCCCCGCGCCTCTCAGAGCGCCAGGGACGCCAGTTCTCCCCATTCGTTTCCCACCTTTTCGTACTTGTTCCTAAGTGATGTACCTATGTTTCCTAGTCAATTTCAACACTCTAAAGTATATCTAAATATCATGAAATCATCCATAAACATGAGATCATGAACCTTGAATCCATAATTCAATTCAAGGAAAGTTAAGTTCAAAGTCAAAGAAGTTAAGAGTCAAGTCTAGAAGTTAAGAAGCAAGTCAAAGAAAAGTTTCTTAAAGTTTTCAAGGGTCTTTAACAATGTTTTAACATCGTTTTAAGACCTAAGTTTTGAAGTTAAGCAAAGAGTAAAGCTATGGTTTGAAGTTCTTTTCTTCAAAGAGATATATTGGGACTATGTATTCCCAAAGAAGTTTTAAAGAAATGTTTTCACATTTAATCAAGATTGGAAACTGAGATTTCCAAAGAGCCTTCGGGCTAGTTTTCAGAAAAGAGTAATCGCTTTCTAAATGAAGCAAGAGAGGAAACTGAGATTTCCAAGATAGCCTTTAAGCTAAGTTTTTGAGCAATTATCTCAAATCAGCAGAAAGAAATGTGTTTTAAAAACATAAGCGCCAGTACATTTTTGGGAGTAGTATTGAGCACCGAATTGGGGAAGCGTTCAAAGAACCCACAGCCCCCATAAAACCATGTAGCCACCATGGGTAGAAGAGGTTCATACTTTTTAGATGAATCCTTTTCAAATTAGACTAGTGGATCCATTAGGCAGTTCAGGTTCTATACTTTTGGCCAGGTATAGGATGCTCTGGCAGCATGAGGTTGATCGTTGTATCATTACTATAGCTCTTTTGTGATGGTTGTAGGTTAGAGAAACTCCCACATCAGTTATTGTATTTTTATATACATCAGTTCATTTGTATTTCTACATACATCTCAGATTTATTGTATCTTTTCATACTCACAGAGTTTATAGCATGTTTTTAAATAATTTTTCTTTATATTGCACTTGTTTTTAAATTGCTTTATATTGAATTGAGTCAGTCAGGTTGAGTTGAGTTGAGCCAGGTAAGTTCTTCAGTTTCTTTCAGATTTCCTCCTAGCCTATGTTGCTTAGCATTCCAACTTGCATACTCGTACATTGAATGTACTGATGCCAGTTGGCTTGCATTGTCTTATGATTCAGACACAGGTAACCAGGATCAGCATCCAGCACCTCGTTGACCCAGCTTGAGCACTCAGAGTCAGTGGTGAGCCTCTTTGCCTACTGGAGGACCCCTTTTATTTGCTTTCTAGTTTAGTTCATTAGGATGTTGTAGGGTCTGTCCCAACATCCATCTCAGTATTATAGAGGTTTCATAGACAGTCAGACAGTTAGTTATGAGTCTCTCATCTTTGTATTGCAGATGTTTTGCTATGAGACTTAAGTTGCCAATTTGGCTAAGATATTATTTCTTAAAGTTGTTGTTTAAGCTTATTATGTTGAGTAATTCTTCCACTGAGTTCAGAAAGTCAGGCCAAGGGTTCACTTGGGGCCAGCAATGGTCTTCGAGTGTCAGTCCCGCCCAGGGTGTAGGCTCGGGGCGTGACATATACACCTTTATGTCAACAACCCAAAATACTAGACTTCATGATGAGCACATATTCATCCCTTAGGAAAATATCTCCTTAGTCCCATGAATCGATACTTTTTTCGTTTATTTATTTCCCCTTAGTTACTACAAGTTCCAGAAATGGCTATAACCTAGCAATATCATAAGCACATAACCTTACAATCAACACCAAATCACCCCAATAAGGAATCTCAAGATTAATGATCAAGAACTAGAGAGTTGCAACTTAGTTATGATCTTTTCCCGCCCTAACAATAACAACAAGAACATTTGACCATTTGGACTCCATGCCTGAAGGCCTCGGCATGAAGTCTTCGAATACTTACAAGATAGAATGCAGTAAAAGCAGGTCACACTATCAAATTGAAAGAAAACCTAGCCTACCGGATGCCAAACACTGATGAATCTTGTCCCAGAATACGACTCCGGCGAAACACCCTTTGATGAACGCCATGGAAAATCTGTAGACTTTTGCCTTCCTAGTGCGGAAATTCTCCCTCCTCCATTGCTCCCTCTCAAAACTGAGGGAGGAAAATAAAAGACGACACCTTAATTAGGTCGTTGAATTTTATAGTCTTGCTATAGCAAGTGGGACTCAAACCGCTATAGCGATGTTGTCATAATGAGAGACTTTTCCTATGGTGAGTTGACGTTTGCCCAGCCCAAAAAAATAATTTATGTCAAAATTCGTCGTGTTTTAGAAGTTCTTGCACTACACTATTGTACCTTTGACACTCCGCACGAGATGCTCTTTAGTAACGACAGATCGGTTCGTAACAATTTTCTTATCGATTTTAACGAAAACCAACGTTAAGGACAAGAAAGTGGTTAATTAAAACCAATAATGAATATCTTATTGATTTTGTTATGTTTAAAATGTTACAAATTGAAAAAAGATAAAGCGAATCAGTAATACACCATATTGAATTGAACGACCAATAAACAGCTAAACACCTCTACATCACAACCAAAAGTCTACAGATTTTCCATGTTTAACATGTTACAAATCGAAAAATGTTTCTGAAAATATTTTTTCGTGTAATTGGGGGCCAAAGAACTGGTCGGCCCACTTGAAGTCTCAAAGTACAAAGTATATAATTCAGTATTTGACGACTTTGACGTTATTACAACTTTTGGTTCGTTTAAGTCCATCTCCTCCTCAAGTGGAATTTTTCAATGCAAATTTAAATTATGAGCTCAAACACGGGGTATAGATATGCCAAGTGGGAAAAAAAAAAGTACCACAGTTTCACCAATATACAAATTTTACCTAATAACAAATGGAATAGAGTATTCATGAAAAAAAATTAAAATCCTCAAAATTATATATGCAAATATAAAAGAAGAAGAAAAAAAACAGAGAACCTCTGCTTGTTTTCAAGCGGAAAAGACACCATTACTAGCTGCAAGACTAACATCACTTTGAGGCTGAAAAACTCTCGTATGGATCATCTTCTCATTAATCTTGATTTTACTTAATCTCATTGCTATTCTCGAAGACGAAAAAGAAGGAGATTCATAAATATTCTTAACCAAAGTTGAGAAATAAGAGAACATTTCAATTTCTTCTTCTTCTCCAGCAGCAACACCACAATATTTCCTTGAATTATTAACCCTCCTTTCATATTCTTCTGCAACCAACATTGCTATTTCAGCCATTGTACTAAATAGGAACTTCAAAATCCAAATTCTGTTAAAGCTTTTTGATGGATTGGAATCTTGTGTTTGAGATTTTTATAGGAAAGACCAAAAAATAGGTTCTTATAATATAGCAACGGATAAGGTTGGTTTTCACTTTCTATGTTACAACAACGTGTAAGGAGTATTATTTAATGTGGTTTTGTTGGGTAATGCGGTCTTTATGGCTTGCTAAATCCACTAATTTGAATTTTAATTGTTCTAGGCTAATATTGGGCACCTTATTTTTTTCACCCATGGTATATTTTACCCTTTTTTAAACTTATTTTAAATAGTTTTAAGTGTAAAAGTTTGTTATCCTCAATACTTATATATAAAATATTATTATTTTAAAATATAAGAAAAGCGATGTTCAAATTCACATAAAATTCAAATGCATAATTATTATTTTCGTACAACATGATATGTTTTTTGGACGGAAGGATTATTAAGTTAAAATTGTTAAAGAAAAACAAATTGGTTGTTTACGTACTAAAACTCAGACTAAAAGCTAAAGGGAGAAAGGACAAATATACCTCCGAACTATCGTAAATGGTATGCAGATACCCTCCGACATACTTTTGGGACATTGATGCCCCTGTCGTTTAATAACTAGAACATATATGCTCTAGTTTTTGGACGGCAAGGGCCTCCAATATCCCAAAAGTATAACGAAGGGTATCTGCATACCATTTACGATAGTTTGGGGGTATATTTGTCCTTTTCCCAAAGCTAAATCTTGTAAATATATATATAAAAGCACGTAGCTTGTGCTGTTTTGGGACTTGTTGCTATTTGCTATAAATAGACAAGTTTGGATTAAATTTGAATTAATTAAAATTATTCAAATTAACTAATGAATCAAAATCGTAGTCATTTAAAGTTTACTTGAATATAAATGAGTTTGATAAAGATAGATCAAATAACGGGTCAATATAATATGCCTGACCTAATCTAACCTTTAAAATAATCATACATATCCTTTTTATTTTCACATCCACCATTCTAATTCCAAATCCAGATCTTAAAGTTGTGCAACATATCTAGCTAGCAAAACAACTAATTAAATCCACGCAACCTATACAGACTTGTAATTTCAATAGAATATACTACTAAACTTATCTATTTCTGACAATGAAAAACTTAACACTATATATATACTTATGGGCGTGTTGCAAGCGGACTTAGGCGAAGAGGACAAGAAGTACTTTCAGTGGATAGCTGATGTATCGCCCAGCCTGAGCTCAAGATCAATGTCCTCCATGAAATTATAACACACAATGGTACTGCTCTTTTGTCTCTTTGATGGTATACTTGCTGACAAACTTGTTTTAACACATGACTCCTCATCATCATCATCCAACAAAGTAAAATCGTCTTTTGTATGGCGAATTATCGACTGGTACTGTTGAGGTTCCATATATGTAGGAAGAATACTCTTGCTATGAGCTACTACTGATTCTTCGTTAATTGCTTTGGCTCTATCCCTTCTATGGATGTTCATATGACCACCTAAGGCTTGAGCACACCTCAAAACTTTCTTACAAAACCTACAAATATAACTATGGTGCTCCCTTTTACCACTACTTATTTTCATTGAAATTAATTAAGGACAAGGATGAAAAGGGAGTAATTATAAGTTGTAAAAGTGTAGTGAGAAATAAGCTTGACATCTAGTGAAAGAACTTATAATATATAATGGACAATGTAATTATAATAATATATATACATGATACATAAATTCGTATAGCATGTACGACGGATACTAACGCATCTCTTCGAGAATTGATGTGATTTGTGAAGAGTAAAATTAAAATATATTATGTTTAGCTGAAAAGTCTTTTTTTCTTGGTTTGGAAGGTTCATTGAGTGGCTTTGATTAACTTTTTTTGGCAATTCCTCGAAGCGTCTTCTGGTCAATTTTATGTGATTGTCCTATCACTACAACAAATAAAGGACTTTGCATCAATTATTTATTGATACATATAATATCATTGTTGTTATATTATATTTAGCGATAATGATAAATATGAGTATTTATAATTATCACTTAATGCAAATATCGTTAAAGATTTTAACAATTTTGATTACAATGACATTAACTCGATCATTGCTAAAAGAAATTCTTATTGTCACTAAATATACGACATAGGAATGCAAATCTAAGGGAGAAAAATTACTCTAGTTGTTTAACTAACACATTGATTATATATGTTTGGTTGTGTGATTAAGTCAATTACACGATTATTGGGGTGACTTGTTCCATTATTTCCAAAAATAAAATAAAGATAAAACAAAGATTACTTAGGCAACGGATAATACACTAGTTCTTCTTCTCTATGAGAATGAGAGTTAATGCGTCTAATTTTGTCTAGAGAGAAGTATAATGAATCATAATTTTGTATAGTAAGAAGATTTAAAAATACCTCAAAGAATTGTAACAGAGGAAAATATATAAGTTCTTTTTCTTAACACTATGTCTGGGTTTTGGGTTCTCCAACTTGTAAACCAACATCCTAGGAGTATGCAAAAATCGAACCGATCGATAAACTGAACCGAAAAGGTGTTATTCGTTTATTGCTATTGGGTTATTGGGTTAACAGTTTTTAATGGTTTTATAAAAAAAGTTATCGGGTTATCGATTCGGTATTGGTTTTTAATATTGAGTTATTGGGTAAACCGATAACCGTTTAAGACTATAGTAATTTACTACTTTTACCTTTACATAAATATTAAATATTAATCTCAATATGTTACTAGTTATGTCTTTGTCATTTAGCCTTCAATTCATATTTCACTGTGACTTTGAGTTCACAACTCCACATTATACAAACGTCAAAACTCAAAACCTAAAGTAAGAACCCTATTCCTCTTAATTTCTCTTTGTGTTATACATGTATAGTTCTTTTTATGTTTGTTATTATTGTTTCTATTTTATGATCATTTGTAAGCTATATTATTGTCTTGTCTCGAATAATTTATGTATAACTTACATAAATCTCATAGTGTAAAGAGTAATTACATCATATCCCCACTCTTTTTCTAAGTACAATAATCCCTTAAAACTTGTACCTTCTGGATACATAAGTCACCATCCGGATACATTAATTCTAATACAAGCTAGAAGAATCATTATGTTGCGCTAAAAAGGGAATAAAATCTGAAAATATAATTAAATCTCATAAATTACGCTTACGTTTCTTCTTACTCTCAATCATACAGAGGCAAATCCAAAACGAATAAATTCTAAATTTCAAGTTGTTCCTTCCTTTGTTCAGCGAAGAAATCTTTCAGATTTGATTTAAAAACTTTTGTCAAAATTTTGGGTTAGCGAGGTGAGTTATGAAGGATACAAAAGTGATAGAATTGTTGTTGGACAAATGATTTCCTTTTGAATCTTCAAGTTCATCAAAGATCCTTTCAATTTTGATTCAAGCTGTTTGAATTTGCTATGTATACCTCTGTTTTTTAATTTTTTAATTTGTATATTGATATATAAGTCGTGATACATTACTGATTACAAATTAATACATTACTAGTTTGATGTATATATGTAATGTGTTTTTAGATCCCAAAATTCTTCTTTCCAATCTTCCAAAAAATATCTCAATTTTCTAATCAAATTTGTCGACAAATTGTACTGATACAACATGAGCATGTCGATCTTGTTGAGACATTCCAGAATTTGAGAAAGTGAGGTGAGGCATGAACGATACAAAAGTGATGGAATTGTTGTTGGTCAAAATATTGGTTTGTGAATCTCAAATCAGTCATTGCAACTGAATTAGAGATCGATGAGTTGAGGAAATATTTGGAGATTTGATACATCGTTGAGGTGAAGAAACAAGAGTTTGGATTTTCAATGTATTTGTTATGATTTGATACAACAAACAAAAAGGCTGAAGAGATGCATAACTTTGATGGATCATTCATACATTTTATAATGTTGTGTAATCATTTTTTGAATTTTGTTTCCGAGATGGATAATTGTATTGTATTTGTTCATACATGATTTAATATATGTAGTAATGTGCTCCAAATTTATTGTATAAGATACACAGCTACAAGATCCTCACATTTTGTCTCAAAGTAAACAAACTTTTGATAATAACATTTATGTATCACCATTTATGAATTTAATAAATACTTGTGTGACACTTTAATGTATCATATAAGTTAATAAGTATCAGATGCAATTTGTATGTCAAGATAGCTATTATGTAGTCATGACATGATGTTATGTATCACTTTCTTAATCATTTTCTTAGATGTCTATCGATAATAGAAAAGGTTTGTATCAACACATCCAAATATGAATGATTTTTTTTTACCACACATGTTTAGCTATGAAAATAGTAAGGTTTATGTACCACACATATGATTTGGTACTGTGTACGGATACATATCCTTCTAAATCTGAATAAGGTAGAAGATAGATATACACTCCTAGATACATGATAAATGATACATTTGGTAGAAATTTTGTATCAAGTATCAAAATTAATTAAGGTTATGTATCAAAACTAATATTTGAACATGATACACTGTGCATGATAAAATTGTAATGTATCGTAGTGTTGAAACAAAGGCATTATACACTAATTAAGAAACAAAATTAACTAGATACATTAAAAATCTAGTTAATGAATCCCAAACTATAGTCGTAAGATAATTTAGTAATTTGAACACGATACATTGTATATGATAAAATTGTAATGTATCATAATATTGAAACGAAGGTATTATACATTAATTTAAGAAACAAAAACAATTGGATACATTAAAAATCTGAACTCATATATATCAGAAAAAGATGAACAAGAAAAAATCGAAAAAAAATCAACAATCTAATCTATTTCGACTTCTTCTTCTCAACATTCACTTTAGAACTTAGAAGACGAATGTACATCCTTCTTCTCCTTATCCTTCTCAACATTCACTCTTGTATCTTATTTTCACTGTTGACAATAATGTCATCCATGGATCTCAATCCAAAGTCCTTACCAGAACCACCAGTAGATCGACTTTTTCCTCCTTTTTGAGCATTTTTCCACAGTCAATTTAGAAGTCGAAGATGCTTCCTTCTTCGACTAATTGGATAAGACCAATATTGCAATATGGACCTTCATCCATATGTATCAACGATTTTTGAAGATGAAAAACTAAAAAAAATGAAAATTGAAGTTATGGAAAGAGATCTACCTCTTAAATAACTTGAAATCATTAATTGGAAAGAGAAAAGATTTGAAATTCAAAAATGTATTAATGAGGGTAACTGTGGAGAGATTTGTGGTGTGAAAGAGGGAGAAAGAATTGTGGGAATTACGTATCCGGCAATTTTGTGTTGCGCTAAAAAATAAGGGATTTTGAAAAAATTTAGAATTGGTAGGGAATAATGGAAATTATGGGGAAAAAAAGGTGTGTATATAGATAATTTTTCCATAATTTATTAGAGAAGTCATATATTTGATTGATAAACATTTTCTTATTGGTTAAACTGAAAACCGTTAAGGACCAAAATCGATTAACCAAAAAACCATAAAAAATATCTTATTGGTTTAGTGTATTTAAAAACCGAAAATCAATAAATCTAACAGATAATACATAAAACCAAATCAAACTGATCGATACACATCCCTACATCCGACAATCATTTAAATAGGTGAATTTTATAGACGGACACTTAAACTTGGCTTCAATTATCGGTTTGACACTTAAAACTAATCCCATGATCAACTAGACAAACATGTGTCTCTTGTGGGCGCAGGTCCAACAGACCTCATGTGTGAACTCCAATGGCGGATAACATGTTACATGTACAATTACTGAAAGACACGTATTTTTTTTTTTATTTTATAAAAAAAAACTAGGACTCTCTTTGAGTTCAATTTGACTAAACTTTAAAGCCAAATTGGGTTATGTCAACAATCAACATAATATTTTAAACAATTTATGTGATACATATTTAAATTTCGAGATTCAAATAAGTCTATATTTGACCGTAAATTTTTCATATAACTTTTACCTATTTTGAATTGTCAATTATTGTGATTTATACTACTTTTTACGTAGTCTACATATATATAAATTTTCATTTTAAAAAAATTGAAAATTTCATGAGCAAATTCTCGATTAAACTTAAACTATTTGACTCTCAAAAATATAAAACGTGTCACATAAATTAGGACAGAGAGAATATAATTTATAATTTTTCTCATGTAATAAGAAGAAAGAAAATACATTTGTGAAATGTTGATCAAAGTTTAAGGCTGAATTATATGTCGGCTAAATTCGGACAAATGAAGTTTTTTTGAACATTTGAATTTATCATACGTTATACATGTCTAGTTCAGTCTCCCAAGTGGCCTTCTTTACAAGACGAATCTTCTATTGGACCTTCACAGATGGAATTATTCTGGTTCTCAACTTACCGACTACCCTATCTAGAATAGCAAAAGTTTCTTCCTCATAAGACAAGTTCTTATCAAGGAATACAAAGTCCCACTGAAAGATATAGTTACTATCACCATGAAGCTTCTTTAGCATGGACACATAAAATACTAGGTGAACACTTGGTAGATCTGGAGGCAAGACCAACTCATAGGCTATCTCTCCCACGCGTCTAAAAATTTCCAAAGGACTAGTGATTCACAGGCTTAACTTACCCCTTTTTCAAACCTTATCATACCCTTCATGGACGAAATCTTGAGCAGAACTTGCTCTCCTATCATTTATGTAACATCTCGCTAATTGAAAGAACTAGAAGGAGTTAGAATTGGAAATAGTCATTTTAGGAAAGAATGAAAAATCTAGAAATTCGTTAAGTTATGTTAAGTTTGGGTTTTAGGTCAACTTCAAACGACCATAACTCCTAGATCAGGGTGTGTTATGTGTACTTCCAGATACCGTAGGAAAGATCTTGGAATTATCTTTCCAACGCTGCCGAGTTTGCGCGGTTCCGAGTTCGTATAAGTGAGATATGCCCATTTGAAGTTGGGTTGTTCAACTAAAGAAAGTCTAATCCGGATTTTAGAAAGGCTTTATGGTCTTTTCCATACCCTATTAATTTAATTTTGTTTTTTGGTAATTAGTTGGGGTCTAAACTGAACTTGGTCAATTTACGCAATTAATAAATATGCTAGGGCTTGGAGAAAAGAGAAAAGAGGAGAAAGGAGAAGAAAGTTCAAGATTCGTCAAGATTGTGCGAGTTTGGGTGTGGATTGCGCCAAGGATTTAATCCTACAAGGTATGTGAGACTTTCATAGCGTTGGGTTAGTTCACCCACGCGCCAATCATGATTGTTTCAGCGAAATTCGTTTCTAGAAAATTGAAAGTATGATGTTCTTGAATAATGTTCTTGAAGTTTACTTTAGTTCTTGAGATTTGATGGGATTGGGGAGTTCTTGATTGAATCGTGTCGATTTAAGAGTTGTTTGGAGTTACATTCTTGTGTATATATACTGGGTATTTGAATCCAAAGAGGGATTGAGAAAAAGAATCAGAATTAGGCGAATTGAGGTGAGAAAACGAAGAATGAAAAAGTCGAGCAGGTGTTGGCATGCAAGTCTCCGCGTCGCGAACTTGCTCCCCCAGTGCACAAAAATCACCTCCGCGTCGCGGAGAAGATGCGGACTCCTCTGTTTCAAAAATAAATTTCACGATCAAATATTTAAATGCATCTCCACGTCGCGGACTTGCTTCCAGATAGTGATTTCTTGATCTTTTCTCATGTTTAACTGTCTAAAAATACTCCTGAACATCCTGAGATCTTTCCTATCACTAATCACAATCCTTGAATCCATAATTCAATTCAAGAGAAGTTAAGAGTCAAGTCAAGAGAAATTAAGAGAAATTCATAAAGTTTTCCAAAGGTCTTTTACAAACGTTTTAACTTTGTGTTAAGACTTAAGCTTTGAGTTGAGTAAAGAGTAAGAGTAAAGTTCATTTCTTCAAAGATTATACGGGAACTAAGTATTTCAAGAGTTAAAAAAAAATCACATTTGAACAAGAAGGGAACACCAATTTCCAAGAGAGCTTTTAAGCTAAGTTTTGAGTAATTATCTCAAACCAAAGAAAGAAGTTTTGTTTTAAAAACATATGAGCTAAGTATATTTTTGGGAGTAGTAATGGGGATGTGAGTTCATAATAACTCAAGTCTCCATAAACCATGTAACCATCATGGGTAGTAAATGATCATACATTTTAGATGATTCCTTAAGTGCTTTTTAGCATACACTAGTGTTAGGATGGTCGGGGGTCTTGTCCCGACACCCCTCTTTGTTTTAGAGCCTTTATAGACGAGTAGCTATAGTCCTTTAGTCTTGTATTTCAGATTTTTTCTATGTGACTTAGGTAGCCATTTTGGATAGTTTGAATGTTTCCTTAAAGACATTCTAAGTTTAATTTATAAGTTTCTTATGAGATTATCTCTCATGTTTAAGTCTCCCGCTGAGTAAGTAAGTCAGGCCAAGGGTTCACTTGGAGCCAGCAATGGCTCTCGAGTGCCAGTCCCGCCTAGGGTGTAGGCTTGGGGCATGACAAACTTGGTATTAGAGCACAGAGTTCAAGAGTCCTACGAAGTCTATGAAGCCGTGTCTGTAGAGTCCTAGTTATTAGTGTGTGAAATATGTCACATCTATAATTAGGAGGCTGCAACACTTAGGAACTTTTCTCACTTCTTTGACACTCATTTCGTACGTTAGAGTTTGATCTCTAAAAAGTTTCTTTAATTCGTGCTTGCGTGTGTTTTCAGTTAATCATGCCTCCACGAATAACTGTCAGAGGTCATCCTACTAGGCATAATGTTGAGGAGCAAGGGGTACCTAATGCACCTAAAGTGCAACCTCAAGGAGAAGTTACCAATGTTGAGTTCAGGGAAGCGATCAGGATGTTAATCCAAGATGTGACTAACCAGGTTGGGCAACAAAGAGGAGCTAGACAGGAAGTGGATGATACTTCGAGGATCCGAGAGTTCTTGAGAATGAATCCTCCAAGTTTCACTGGTTCGAGCACTACTAAGGATCCAGAGAACTTTATTGAGCAGCTGCAAAAGGTATTTGAAGTTATGCACATTTCCAATGTTGAACGAGTAGAACTAGCTGCATATCAACTGAAGAGTGTTGCTAGGACTTGGTTTGACCAGTGGAAGAAAGGTAGAGCTGAGGGAGCACCACCTGCGAGTTGGGCTTGTTTTGAGGAGGCCTTCTTGGGGAGCTTCTTTCCCCAAGAAATAAAAGAGGCCAAGGTATAAGAGTCACTCTTAAGAAAGATTCACTAAGTGTCCATGAGTACATCTTGAAGTTCACCCAACTATCTCGTTATGCTCCGGAGATGGTTGAGGATATGAGAAGCAAGATGAGTCTTTATGTTGCTGGATTGTCTCGTGTGTCGAGTAAGGAAGATAAGGCTACAAGTCTAATAGGTGACATGGATATATCAAGGTTGATGGTATATGTGCAGCAGGTTGAAGAAGAGAAGTTGAGGGATAGGGAGGAATTCAGAAATAAGAAGGCTAAGACGTCAGAGAATGAGTCCGGGCAGCAAAGAAATAATGCGAACCGGTCTTATTTCCAACAAAAGAAAAAGTAACATGCTCCATCATCTGCTAGTGCACCTGCACCTAGAAACAAAGGTAAGTACAATAGTCAGAATTCACATCACTTCAAGGCTAGCCCTGCCCAATCTCAGGGTAGTGTGGCACAAGGAGGTAAGTGGGCTCCTGCATGTGCTAAGTGTGGTAGAACCCACCCAGGTAACTGTCGTGATGGCTCCACGGGTTGTTTCAAGTGTGGACAAGAGGGTCACTTCATGAAAGAGTGTCGCAAGAATCGGCAAGGTAATGGAAATCAGGGCAATAAAGCCCAATCTTCATCAGTTGCTCCACCAGACAGGGCTGCATCTAGAGGAGTTACTTCCGGTACTGGTGGAGGAGCAAACCATTTTTATGCGATCACTAGTCGCCAAGAGCAAAAGCATTCTCCAAAGGTTGTCACCGGTATGATCAAAGTCTTTACTCTTTATGTTTATGCTTTGCTACACCTAGGAGCAAGTTTATCTTTTGTGACTCCTTATGTTGCAAATTATTTTGATGTTCTTCCTGAGAAACTCTGTGAACCCTTTTGTGTTTCTACACCTGTTGGAGAGTCTATTCTAGCAGAGCGAGCATATTGTGATTGTGTCATTTCCCTCAATCACAAGAACACCATGGCTGATATAGTTAAGTTAGACATGGTAGATTTCGATGTCATTCTTGGTATGGACTGGCTTCATGCCTGTTATGCCTCCATTGATTGTAGAACTCGAGTTGTTAGGTTCCAAATTCCTAATAAGCCAGTTATAGAGTGGAGTAGCAGTTCAGCAGTGCCTAAGGGTCCTTTCATTTCATATCTTAAGCCGAGAAAGTTAGTTTCCAAGGGATGTGTCTATCACTTAGTCCGAGTTAATGACTCTAGTGTTAAGATACCTGCTGTGGAGTCAGATTCAGTAATAAAAGAGTTTCCAAAAGTTTTTCCTGATGATCTTCTCGGAGTCCCTCCTAAGAGAGAAATAGACTTCATTATAGATGTCCTTCTAGATACTCGTCCTATATCTATTCCGCCATATAGAATGGCACCAGCAGAGTTAAAAGAGCTTAAAGAACAGTTGATAGATCTCCTTGATAAGGGCTTTATTAGGCCAAGTGTCTCACCTTGGGGAGCTCCGGTCTTATTTGTGAGAAAGAAAGATGGTTCTCTTAGGATGTGTATAGATTACCGCCAATTAAACATGGTTACCATCAAGAATAAGTATCCTCTTCCGAGAATTGATGATCTCTTCGATCAACTTCAGGGTGCTACTTGTTTCTCTAAGATAAACCTCAGATCAGGCTACCATCAGTTGAGAGTAAGGATGGCAATTGGACAGGACCGATTTTATCGGAACCGGTCCTCGTTACCGGATTTAGTTACCGGAACCGATTTTATCAGAAATTTCCAAAGGTTCCGTCCGGTCCCTTAGTTACCAGATAGGAATCGGTTTGGACCGGACCGGAACTGGTTCTTACCGGATCATTGTGTACCGGTAATTTTTTTTATTTTTTATTTAACTTTAATTATTATATAATATTATATTATTTATTAATAAATTATATTATTAAAAAACTTCAAGTTAAAACTTTAAACGTTAAAGTTACTTTAAAGTTTCAATTGAATTTAAGTTTAAACTTTAAACTTTAAAGTTTAAAATTGACTTTAAATTTTAAAGTTTATATTGAATTTAAAGTTTAAAATTGACTTTAAAGTTTAAAGTTTATATTG